>NDXB01003724.1:12557-35572 GCA_002631895.1 Agapornis roseicollis | reverse complement strand
TAAGGAAGGATTTCCCTTTGCATGGCTGCCCTTTCTCGACTCCAGTTGTTATCCACTCATTTCCTCCGTGCTACAGAAGAGGAAGCTGTAGACAAATGCTGGTTTATGTATGTATGTATATATAATGTATACCAAATCATACACACAGAGCAGTGGACCTTGTCTGTTTGGACATCCTGGCACCCCTGAATGTAGGAAGGATGGAGCAGGGTTGGGGTGAAATCCATCTGAGCAGTAGCCAGGGCTCACCATTCCTGTCCAAGGCCAAGGGTGATGGGAAGGTGGAGCTGTTCTCACCTGTACAGGGAAAGGTGTTTTAGAGGTCAGCTGGATAGTCATTGATACCTGATACCCAGCTTCCATGCCCTTTCCTTGCTGCTTTGTCTTGGCTTCTGGTTGTGCCACTGATCCGGACCATTGAAGCAGGAGGAAGCAGCACTTGGGATGTGACAGACCAAACCCTCTGGCAATGGCACAGCTTCTTCCAATGGACTGGTAGAAGACAGGAAAGGCTGGAAGGGATCCCTGGAGGTGCCTGGTCCAATTCCAAGTCTTAGGTGAAATTCTGCCTGTATTTAGGTGAGAACAGGGCAAGTGGAGTCTGCACTTCGAGAGCAAAATCAGAGCCCGTGACGCAAGTGAATGAAGCAGTCACTCAGTAAATAACCAAGGAAATCAGCAGGATGCCTTGGCTTCCTCCAGCAGGCATGGCTCTTGGCTCTGGGCCTATGGCCAACAGCTGATCTCTTCCCAAATCGCTTTCAGTTTCAGAATGACACAGTGCCTGGCATAAGCCATCATCTGTGCCTCTTGAACCACTGCTACTGTGGTGTCTGGTCAATAAATGCAACCCCAGACAACTTCTTAACTGCAGGCAAGAGAGCAAAGAAAGCATTAAGGCTTTTTTACTTCGTTATAACCTTAATTTCAGGTTTAAAACTCTGAGGGAGACTGAAACCAAACCAAAGCTGTTGCTCAGATGCTGACTCTCTTACACTGGGAAGAAACACTGGGAAGAAACCTNAACTCTGAGGGAGACTGAAACCAAACCAAAGCTGTTGCTCAGATGCTGACTCTCTTACACTGGGTTTCTTCCCCAGGGAGAAGGGAAACAGCCTGGGGAATCCCTTGGCTGCCTCACTCAGCTGGGACAGCTTTAATGACCTTTTCCCAGAGCCAACAGTGAAACATTCATTTTCTCGGAATAAAGTGTTTGTTGGGGTATTTTCCACTATTTCCTCTTCTTCCAGCGGATCAAGGGGTTTCACTGAGGAACTGACAGGATGGAGTAGACAGCAGTATCCTGGCAGCTTGGTCGCTGGAGGGGTTTTCCTTGGGACAGAGGTAATGGAGGGGTGATGCTCAAAAGAGCCCAAACCTTGCCCAGTCGGACACAAAGTGCATGTTCTTCTGTACAGAGATGCAGAGCAGCCCACACTGACCAGCTCTGGAGAACAAAGTGGGGCTGGAGAAAAGGGCTCCCATCTGCCTGCAGAGAGCCCAGAGGGTTCCGCTTGGAGCTGGTCTGAAATCCTGCTCCAATATCCATCCGATTCTGAAGCTGGGATGTGACAACAGGCCTCGCCTTGCATCCAGGCTGCCTCTGGGGAGCCAGAGGGCTTTGTTAGAGCTGGACGGGCTGCTCCTGAAGCGCTGAGGAGAAGATGAGTGGTGTCAGGGAGCCAAAGCGCTGCTGCGTGCAAGAGCGGCAGAGGTAACCACCCGCATCCCTGCTGTGGTTGCTCTGTGGGAGAGAGGAGAGCTCAGAGGAGATGAAGGCTGGAGGAACCCAACCTGGGATGCAAGCCCTTCATGTTCAGGGAGGAGAACAACAATGAACCCAAACCACCTTCTGCCACCAGGGAAGTCCCTTATGGGATGGTTTGTTTAATAGCTGCAACCAAAATATCCCTGTGCAGGTGTTTGCTGGTGAAGGATGAGGCTTTGTCATAGAGTCATGGAATGGTGTGGGCTGGAATGGATCTTAAAGCTCCTCCAGCTCCAACGGGCAGGGACCCCTTCCACTGGAGCAGCTTGCTCCAAGCCCCTGTGGCCAACCTGGCCTCCAACACTGCCAGGGATGGGGCCAGCTCCTCTNGCCAACCTGGCCTCCAACACTGCCAGGGATGGGGCAGCCACAGCTCCTCTGGGCAATCACCCTGGGCCAGCGCCTCAGCACCCTCACAGGGAACAGCTTCTGCCTCAGAGCTCAGCTCAGTCTCCCCTGTTCTCCCAGGTTCAAGCCATTCCCTTGGCCTGTCTGAACAGCCCCAGTGTCCTCAGTGCTTGTGTGCCCTGTGTATGGCTCAGAGGCTGCCTCCTGTTCTGGACATGGAGCTCCACTGATTTACTGTGGGCTCAGCAGAGAGCTTGGCCTTCACCTTCTAGGATCCAGTCTACCGGCAGAACAGTGGAATCAAAGCCAAAATGGGACGCAAAAGCCAGGCTGTCAGTGAGATGAGTGTCAGTGCTGACCCCAAATGGCTGTTCTATGGCCTCAGCAGAGGTTCCAATGGCCAGATATGGGATCTGACACAACAAAACCTCAAAACCAGCTCCACTGGGACCACAATTGGTCTCAGAAGAGAGGTGAAGTTTTCAGTGGCTCAGTGGGAAGTTCAGCACCCCCCTGAAACATACAGTGGGGAAGTCACCCCTAGTTATGAGCTGGGTGGGAGTAGAAGTAAGAGACTGGGAAGCTGTGGGCATGAGATGCAGCTATGGGATGCTCCCTGCTCCCTTCCACTGGAGCTTAGCACTTAGGCTATCCCTCCCTGCTGTGACAGCTCCAAACAGCCCCCAAGCAGAGGCAGCCCACGAGTGATTGTGAAGGTTCCCAACTCAGAGCCATGATCCCAAAAGCCCAAGGAGGGTTTGACATACGTGGATCAAAGGGAGCTTCTTCACAACCAGCCCGCAGCCGGACTCCAACATTCCTGTGCACCGTGGCACAGAGCAAGCGACCGCAGCTCCATCCTTCCCAGCCTCACTCAGCAGCTCCACCCGAAGGAAATGCTCCTAAGGAACAAGTGGAGGGAACACATCACTGAGGGAGCTGAGATACTGAGAATGGTTCTTTCAGCTCTGTTTTATACCTCCTTGGAAGTCACTTGCAACAAAACCCTGCCCCAAACCCCTGGTGACAACAAGACCCAAGCAGAAGTCAGCAGCAGCAGTGAGGAAGGAAGTGAAGTAAGGGCTGGCAACCACCGCACACAGAAAAGGGAACCTATGGGCTTGCACTGGGATAAGAAGTCAGGATCTGTGGAAGGCAACACCCAAACACAAGGGCTGTGGAAGACAAAATCACTGCAATCTTGTATCTTACTGTACAGAGAACAGAAACTGAGGGAAAACCATGACCTCAGCTACTCTGATCCATGCCAACACATGCAGGGCAGAGTCCACAATCAGCATGGACCTGAGGATCAGGGTGAACCTGATGATAATCCTCTTTTATGCTCCTCTACCACACTGTCCCCTCCAAATGTAGCGAATGGAGATGTGCAGGGACAGGAACACCTCACACTGGACCCCTTGTCCTGTCACTGCAGTCCCTGATGAAGAGCCCCTCTCCAGCATCCTTGCAGCCCCCTTCAGACACTGGAAGCTGCTCTGAGGTCTCCACGCAGCTTCTCTTCTCCAGGCTCAACAGTCCCAATGTTCTCAGCCTGGCTCCATACAGGAGCTGCTCCAGCCCCTGAGCATCCTCGTGGCCTCCTCTGGACTTGCTCCAACAGCTCCATGTCCTTCTGATGTTGAGGGCACCAGAACTGCACACAGTGCTGCCAGTGGGGCCTCACCAGAGCAGAGCAGAGGGGCAAGAGCACCTCCTTTGAGCTGCTTACCTTGGAACAATCTCACTTACCCCAGCCAGTGCTAAAAGGTGTTCCAGGGACTTGGACATGAGCAAATACTTCTTTGCACGTGTCACAGCTACATAGAGCAGGTTCCACTCATCCTCAGGGTACATGTCTAGGTTGGAGGAAAGACCAGCAGTAGCTTTAGAGCACAAGAATGAACAGCTCTGCCTTCAGCCTAACACCTCAGCTGGTGTTTCTGCAAGCACACTGAGTGCTTCTGCAGGAACTCTGCTGCGTCTGCTGTGCAGCTCCTAACACCACTGATAGCTCCTGCCTTGCTCCATGTTCCTCCCTCCAGGCAAAGGCAGGACACCACATGAGAAGCAGCTCATTGGTATGTGTTCTCCCACTTCCCAAGCACAGACGTGGCACTGGAGGAGCTTCTCCGCCTCTAGATTCCCTCTGCAGCCACCTCTCTGCTCACTGGGAAGAGACCACCCCTCCCAAAGCATGCACCTAAGGGAAGCAGTGTCTTTCCCAAGCATGGAGTTGGTCTTCCTCTGTTGCTAGATGCCTACAAGCTCGAGTACAGGAATACTCCTACCTTGCTGTGAAGGAAACTACAAGATAAATAATCCCTTAACAGTGGCACCTGATGGCACTGATAAGCACAGGCTTGGTTCTCACTTCCAGATCAGGATGGGGACCACACCAAGCTGTTCCCTTACCAATAATGGGGTCAGTTCTAATCTGGTAACTCCCACCGAGAGCTGGTACTTGCACAAAGTCATCTGCAAGCAGCACTGTGTCAAACTCCAGGCCTTTGGCTTGATGGACAGTTCCTATGAGGTAATCTGGGATCAGCACATGTGGGGAACAAGAAGGAATAAAGATCAGGCACTGCAGTACAAATGGAATTTCAGTGTCACAAAGAACCAAATGAAACACAATGATTCCATTCTGCATTCGCTTCACTTCTTCCCAAATAGAAATCAGAAGCAAAGCACCTCTATTGGGAATCCAGACCGCTGAAGACAACGTCCCTGCCAAGGAACATGTCTGCTTGTCAGCAGCCTGGCTCCTGCTTCCAAACAGGAATGCTCTTTATTTGATGTATTTTTCACTTGGTTGCCTTGTCCCCTTCCCAAGCGCCAGTCAGCAAATTGCAGGCAACTCCACCAGGAATCTCAAAGAGCAGGATATGTCCTAGGGCTTTCCCACCATAGGAAATACTCACAGAAACCCAGACTGGTTTGTGTTGGAAGGGAGCTTAAAGCTCACCCAGTTCCAACCGCTGCCATGAGCAGGGACCCCTTCCACTGGAGCAGCTTGCTCCAAGCCCCTGTGTCCAACCTGGCCTTGAGCACTGCCAGGGATGGGGCAGCCATAACATCCCAGTGCACCCTGAGCCATCCTTTGGTGGCAGATTCATCCCCTGAACCCCACCTGCAGTCCCACATGCATGCCAAAAGCTGCTCTTCCAACTCCCCTTCTCCCTAAACCCCCAGTTTGCTCCAAACTGCAGAACGAGGGGGGGTCAGCACTGATACTGTACTGAAAACAAGCCCTGGATTTGCTCCTCTGACAAAGACACAGCGTGGCTTTACCTGCCCCAGCTTCGTGTGGCACATGGCTGCTCTCAATCTGCTGCACCAGCTCAGGGATGCGCTCTCTGTATTTCTCCACTATGTCAATCTTCGTTTGCAGCTCTTTGTCATTGACGTGCTTTACATATTCCTTTAAACCAAAGAAACCCTGAGTTTCTTCCCATTTCTTGATGAAGGAGTCATTTATTACCAGGTTTACTGAAAAGAGAAGGAACAGATGATAGGAGTTTGTTCGATAGACATGTATAATGGGAGCTTTAAATTCTGATCAAGTTTCAGAGTGGAATTACACTTAAGATTTAAAGAGGTGATCCTGCCCCTCTATTCTGCTCTCATGAGACCCCACTCATAGCACTGTGTGCAGTTCTGGTGCCCTCAACATCAGAGGGACATGGAGCTGATGGAACAAGTCCAGAGCAGGCCATGAAGATGCTTAGGGGCTGAAGCACCCCCCTATGGAGCCAGGCTGGGAAAGTTGGGGCTGTTGAGCCTGGAGAAGAGAAGCTGCATGGAGACCTCAGAGCAGCTTCCAGGGTCTGCAGGGGGCTACAAGGATGCTGGAGAGGGGCTCTTCATCAGGGACTGCAGGGACAGGACAAGGGGTGATGAGACTGGAACNACTGCAGGGACAGGACAAGGGGTGATGGGTTCAGACTGGAACAGGGGGAGTTCAGGTTGGAGCTAAGGCAGAAGCTGTTCCCTGGGAGGGTGCTGAGGTGCTGGCCCAGGGTGATGGCCCAGAGAAGCTGTGGCTGCCCCATCCCTGGCAGTGCTCAAGGCCAGGTTGGACACAGGCGCTTGGAGCAAGCTGCTCCAGTGGAAGGGGTCCCTGCCCGGGGCAGGGGTTGGAGCTGGAGGAGCTTTGAGGTCCCTTCCAACTCAAACCATTCCATGATTTTCTACTTCCATTTCAGTGGAAAACTGACAGTGCTTCACAGGAGAGATTTCTTCCTCGTATCTTGTCTAAATCTCCCCTCTTTCAGCTTAAAGCCGCTGTTGGAGGGTCACACACACACAAAGGAGGGTGAGGACATACTCACATCTTCTCCGTTCATCCACAGGCTGACTGAGCTTCCAAAGATCATGGATTTTGCTCAGGCCAAAACGAGTAAGCCCCTAAAAAAACCCAGTAATGGAACCTTAGTATATAGCAGTAAAGGTGCTGTGTAGAATCTGAGATAAGAAAGCAAAGTCCAGTGGTTATTGGTGTTAAAAGTGGGAGGATAAGGGAAATGTGATGAAGATGCAGAGCTGGTTTCCTGGAGCTGTGTCACAAAGGGAATGCTCCTGCCCACTCTGCAAACATGGATGGACAGCAAGAGGACAACAGCACAGTTTCTGACTGTCATTATCGCGGAGCTATGGCAGAACTTTATATTCAAAGGTATTTCAAATGTATTTTTATCATGTCTTCTCTTTTGCTTATTAAAAAAAGGTTAATTTGGGGGGCATTTTAGCTTTGGTAAAATGAGCTTTAGAAGTCTCTTGTGCCACAGATGCTGCTGGCCTGTTGCCTCCATACTGATGGGGAAAGCCGGCTTCAGGCACAACTGCATCCTCTGACCTGAAGTGATGGTCCATCACAAAGAGGATAAACCTCGCTCAATGGGCTCTAAATGCTTCAGTTTCAACATAAACTGAAACCAAAGGTTTTGCTTTGGCAATTTTTCCTTTCAGGAAGTATTTTTCTCTCTCTTGTTTCCAAATCCAGTTTGTTTGGTTCCATCAAAAGCAGCATCAGTCTGAATTTAGCCTTATTCCAAAAGCAGGTTTCTGGTAGCAAGCAGTCAGTTCAAACACTCTTTGCTTGTAATACACAGCTTTCTAGGGGAGAAATGATGGACTTGTAATTCGCTTTCTGAAGGGGTCCACACACTCCCTCAGCTCCATGAGTGAAGACTCAACACAAACCTCGGAGCTGTTGCTCCTTCAAGGGGTCAACATCTGTCACTGCTGAAAATCCCTATTTCCCTCACTAGAAAGGCTGGTGCCCCCCCTTGTCCTGGTTTTCCTGGGTGTATTGAGCCAGGGAGCAGACCACCACAGGGCTAGAAGTTAGCAATGTGCACAGCACAGCTTTCTGTAGCATCTATGACACCTTCAGCTTCAACTGTTGTATTGTCCCTTATGAGCGCCTGAAATGCTCATTGCCCCTCTTCCCCTTCCCCAATTCCACCCAGCAAACTGGAGCTGCTGCTGTTTCATCTGAGCCTGATGGAGAGAGACCCAGGGGCCTGAAAAGAGGCCCTTGTCTGCACAGACTTGAGGAGAGCTGCACCAAGACTCCTCCCCATCCACACCAGATTGCTGCTTTCTCCTGGAATATCAGTTTTAAAGCACAAGCAGCTCAGCCACAGCCTATTTCAAGCCTTCCATAAGTGTCACTGCTCCAAGTGCCAATGGGCTTGGGGACTTGGAAGTCACGTTGGCAACCTCCCCTTACCCCAATCACATGTACTTTAACTGGTCTGTCTTTCCCAGTGAGTGCCACAGCATCCTCAAACACATTGAAATTGCTTCGTGATAAAAACGTCACCTTCCCTTCCGTGCTGCCTCTCACATCACCTGCATGGAGAAACTCTCAGTTAGAGAACAGGGATCTGAACCCAAAGTAAATCAGAGATCAGGGTGAATCCTGAGGTGTTTTATTATGGAGCAGTTCAAGATCACTGAATGGAGCTGACTGAGCTCAGAGGCACCAACACAACTCACCCTTTTGGTTTCCACCCACTAATGTCTTATTCCTGATCATCTTGCAGACATCCAGAATGGTTGCTCCGACGTAAGCTATTTCAGGCCCAAATCTGAAACTCTACGTGGGAAAATGAAGGGAACAGCAGGAAGAAGCAGAGGACTGTGTTAGAACCTAAGTATCACTATATATGGAACTCTGCAATTCCCACCAACCTTCTGGACTAACTTTCTCTTAGAAAGAGCACACAGATCCTTTCCTGACTATTCCTAGAAATCCTGGTCATTCTTACACCCAAGGAGGTAGGAGCTGTGCTGTGAGATGGGACCAGCAGACAGGGAAAATTTTACCTACTTTGCTCCCAACTCCTTTATCTCCCATGGGACCCCACTGTTGTAACCGCCTGGCAATGCGAGCAAGAAGGATACATCCTCCCCTGCCCACTCAGTTGAGCTGAGAGCTAACCCAGAAAAGAGGGGATCCCCTTGAAAAGAGGGTAACGAAGATGAGCAGGGGATGGAGCAGCTCTGCTCTGGAGCCAGGCTGAGAGAGCTGGGCTGGGGCAGCCTGGGGAAGAGAAGGCTCCTGAAGGGGAGACCTGAGAGCAGCTCCAGGGCCTAAAGGGGCTGCAGGGAACCTGGAGAGAAAGGGGCTTGGGCCAAGGGCCTGTAGGGCCAGGCCAAGGGCAATGGCTTGAACCTACCCCAACAGGGGAGCCTGAGCTGAGCTCTGAGGCAGAAGCTGTTCCCTGTGAGGGTGCTGAGGCGCTGGCCCAGGGTGATGGCCCAGAGAAGCTGTGGCTGCCCCATCCCTGGCAGTGCTGGAGGCCAGGTTGGACACAGGGGCTTGGAGCAAGCTGCTCCAGTGGAAGGGGTCCCTGCCCATGGGAGCAGGGGTTGGAACTGGAGGAGCTTTAAGGTCCCTTCCAACCCAAACTCTTCCATGACTCTATGAAACAAGCCATACATGAAGTTCTTTAGCGCAGTGCCCATTTTGCAAGCTACATGGCTTTCCTAGTGATGGGATCACTCCACTAAGAGTCCCAGGGATGCTCTTCAGTGTAGAGTGTGAACAACAGAGCATGCCACCAGCCCAACGCAAAGCAAATGCCCCACAGTGACAGACTCCAGGATCCTGGCTGTTGGATGCCTGCTGAAAAAGGATGGGGAACATTTTCCAGTGCATTAGGGCTGTATCCAGGGAAGGACAGCAGCAGATGCTCATCTTACCTGGGTGAGGTAGTAGATATGGGTGTGAGGCACTGAGTAGAGGGTATTGACAGCACCTCGGAAAGTGTAGATCTGCTGGTGAGGGTCTCCCACAAGGATTATGCCACATTTCTGTGACAGCACAATATCCACGATGGCTGCAGGAAAGCATTGGAGCATTAAGCGGTTTATAAGCCTAAGTCTACTTACAAAGCAGAAGTGAACCATACAACGCCTCTTGCCTGTTAGGGGCAGCAAATTAAAGTGCTGGGACCTGCAGTTGGGCCACATCAAACCCTGCAGCACTCCAGGCTTGGGGAAGAGTGGCTGGAAACTGCTCATGGGAAACAACCTGGACTGATGGAGGTGAACGTGAGCAGTTTGTACCCAGGCAGCCAGGAAGTCCCCAGCATCCCGGCCTGTATCAGCACCAGTGCGGCAGCAGGGCCAGGGCAGTGACTGTGCCCCTGTGCTGGGCACTGGTGAGGCTGCACCTTGAATCCTGTGTTCAGTTCTTGGCCCCTCACTACAAAAGAGACCTTGAGGTGCTGGAGCAGGGCATGAGAAGGGCAATGAAGCTGGTGCAGGGCCTGGAGCACAAGGGTGATGGAGAAGGGCTGGGGGACCTGGGGGGTTCAGTGTGGAGAAGAGAAGGCTCAGGGGGGACCAGGAGGGGCTCTCCTCTGCTCCCAAGGAACAAGGGATGGGACAGGAGGAACCGGGCTCAAGCTGCCCCAGGGCAGGTTTAGATGGAGCTGAGGAACAATTCCTTGCCCCCAGGGTGCTCAGGCATTGGAAGAGGCTGCCCAGGGCAGGGCTGCAGGCACCGGCCCTGCAAGGGTTCACCCAGTGTGGAGACGAGGCCTCAGTGCCATGGGGCAGGGGTGGCCTTGGCAGGGATGGGAATGGTTGGACTGGATGAGCTTAAAGGGCTTTTCCAGCCTGCTTGGTTCTGTGGTTCTAGTATCTCTTGCCTGATGACTCACAGCATTTAAGAAGAGGACAACACAGCTGCAGGAGACCCCACGCTGGGGAGAAGCAAATGGATGCATCCGACTGACAGGGAGCTGCCAAACATCCTCCCACTATTACAGGCTGACGCCATTCTTCCCTGGGCTCGAGCTGCAGCAGCACCATCTTAATCCAGCACAAAACCACCAGCCATTCCCAGTGCCCTGACCATGCTGCACATGTGCACAGTGAGCCAGCACACACCTCAAAGCCCTTCAGGGCCTTGAACAAAGCCTGCCCAAGGCTCACATGATGCTGGGAGAGCAACCTCTCGTACCACAGTTGCAAAAGCACAGCCAAACACAAACACAGGTCTCCAGAGAGTATGGGTGAGAGATCTGATGGAGCTTTTGCACTGATTTGATAGTAGGGGCTTTCTTCTATCCCCTTTTTGCTCCTCAGCACATGGTTTGGTGCACTCAGATCCCTTTAGTATCAATCCAACTTACTCTGCAAAAAAGAGCTACTCCCTGTATCCCTGGTAAAGAAAGCAGGTTTCTGCCATGATTCAGGAGTGCCCAGAGTGGGCACTTTTTATGCATCTCCAGGTCTTCAGGCTCAAAGCATGGTGCTAAAGTGAAGTGAAGAACATTGACAGGCTGAGAGAGCTGGGCTGGGGCAGCCCGGGGGAGAGAAGGCTCCTGAAGGGGAGACCTGAGAGCAGCTCCAGGGCCTGAAAAGGCTGCAGGGAACATGGAGAGAAAGGGGCTTGGGACAAGGGCCTGTAGGGCCAGGCCAAGGGCAATGGCTTGAACCTGCCCCAACAGGGGAGCCTGAGCTGAGCTCTGAGGCAGAAGCTGTTCCCTGTGAGGGTGCTGAGGCGCTGGCCCAGGGTGATGGCCCAGAGAAGCTGTGGCTGCCCCATCCCTGGCAGTGCTCAAGGCCAGGTTGGACACAGGGGCTTGGAGCAAGCTGCTCCAGTGGAAGGGGTCCCTGCCTGTGCGTGGCAGGGGTTGGAGCTGGAGGAGCTTTAAGCTCCCTTCAACCCAAACCAGGCTGGGATTCTATGGAGCATCTCTGCTGTTCTGGCAGCTGAACCATTTAATGTCTCACCACTCTTGTAATAAACCATGCCCCTGGCTCTGCTGCGTTTTCTTTTTCTCTGTTAGCAGCAAAGCAATAGTAGAAGGGTCTGGGTGGCATGCATGGATGCTCACAGCAGCTGGAAACAACCCTCAAAGCTGGTGCATGTGTGCTCTTCCAGCTGCATTCCTGAATTTGGTTGGATCTGGGATCAAACAAGAGGTCAGTTCAATGTTATAGCAGATTTTCTTTTAACTGTGCTACTTCTCACACAGCCCCCAGCACAAGAACATCCTCTCTTAGTGCTTAGGAGGGCTGCAGCTCTGTCTCCTGTCTCTACTTACCTGGAGTGCAGTCCTGTGCTTCATCCACAAAAACAGCATCATACCCTGAGAGCTGAGGCTTGCTGAGCTGCCAGAGCTTCAAATACCCTGAGAGAAACAAGGCATGTCAGTGAGCAGGTAGCTTCCCATCATAAACCTCCATGACCTTTAAGACAAACGTCCCCTTTTTCTTAAGGAAATGATTGGTCTTGGCTCTATTTCTGGCTTGGAATTTGCATGACACTGGAGGGGTTGTGACAATTCCTATTGCTCCCAGATGTTTCTGTCTGCCTTGGCTGGATGAAGGATGAAACCCAACACCCAGACAAAACAAGCTGAGTGCACTGGAGGAAGGCAGCTTTGCTGCTGACCCCAGAATCCTAATGCACAAAGGAGATGGCACGGAAGATGGTTTTCCCCAGCACAAGCTACCTCTGGCACTATTGTACACATGCTAAGGAAAGAGCAAGCAAGAGAAAAGGATGTGCTGACAGCAGTAAGGAGCAAACACTCACTGTTAGCACTTGCTCCTCACTCTCTCACCCATTATTTGTATGCTTTTGCTCCATACCTGAATAGTCCCATCATTTTTTTTAGGAAAAACAAACATCTTCCACCCTTTGGGCCTGTTTTGAGCCCCCTGCTGAGCCAGTGGCAGCAGGACTTTTTGATGCTCATCACTGGTGCACAGCCAGCAATAAGCAGCATGAATCCATTTCATTGCCTATAATAGCTCTTTATCTGAAGGCATTTACATCTGTGCTCTCTTACCATCACAAGTCATCTTGTATTTCTTCTCTGCATCCCCATCCAGCTTCTTCATGTTGTGCCAAATCTCTTTGGCCTCTTTGACATTGATCTAGAAAGAGCAAACAGAAGGGTCTGCACAGATTGCCTTGAGCAGAGAAACAGCCCAGGCACAGGAGCTCTCAAAAGGCTTCTCTGCAGCCCTTCTCCTCCTGCTTCTGTGCCACCACCAGCTCACTTCTCCCCAACACAGTCTTTTCCAGATACAGGAAAAGAACACGTCTCTGGCTTGGCTGTTGGTGTCATGCATCCTCCCTCATTCTGCACATTAACACACGCTTGGTGTTTATTTTGGCTTCTCTGGACAGCTTCAAGGTATTGAAGGTTTTGAGGCTATCAATTTGTTTCCTACCAAAAATACTAACTTCAAACGGGGTATCTGCTGCCTGGATTGGATGTGATTGGATACAAGCAATGCAGAGTGGAAAGGCTGATTTCCTCCACAATGACACCCCATGTTGTTTGCAATGGCAAGGCTTGCTGTTGTTGTTATGATGTCTGTCATCTAAATGAGAGCTTTTGGGTTTGGCTCTGTGTATCCAAATGACTATAAAAATGTTTATTGTCTTTACATGTAAGAGCACAACATTCAGGCACTGATACAAATCCATGGAATCTCTTCTCTCCTTTTCCTTGCAGGGAAGACACATCTGCACTGAGCAGAGCCAGTGACAACAACCTCTCTAGAAGCCAATTGTGCAAACAGGGCACAACAAAGAGGCCCTGGTTCCTTTGGATGTGTCACAAATAACCATGGAATAACCATGTTTGGACAGTCAGTTCTTAGAGCTGAAGCTCAAATACCCATGAAATAGGAGAGATGTGGATGAGAGATGAGGCCATTCTAACCCTTGCGGTCTTGCCCCATTCAGATACTCACTTCCTTTTCTGCTTGACTGACAGGTTGTGTCTGACCATGAGTGTTTCTGAACCAATGAGGAGAGTGCTCTTCACAGATCTCTTCATCTGAAGAGGCAAAAAAGCTTTCCAGGGTCTGGGAGACCATTTTCCCTCTTACAAACAGAGATTGGCCCTTGTGGTTCTGAAGAAGGGAACTGATGGAATAAACTGACATCTTGGAGAAGTTCAGCTTGCCTTTTTCCTTATAGCTGGGCCACAGATGACACAAAACAAGAGAGACATGTTGAAACACACAGGAGAAGCCTACTGGAAAAGCAAGCTCAGTTTCCTTCCTGTTGCACACTAACACTTGCAGATAGAGCTCTGGTTTATACACCCACTGTAACCTGGTAATGGAATAGCTTTTAAATCTGCACGCATTTTGTGGTGGAAGCACAAACTTGTTCATTTTATAGATGGAAAGTCCAGCCAGTGAGATACTCCCAGAAGCATTCCCCTTTGCAGTTACAGCATTTCCAGAGCCAGGTAAGAGGATTCCTTCTTTCCAGGACGTGGCTCATTTTCCCTCTTACCTGCAGTTTAGATGTGCCAGAAACTGCTACATTAGAATAACTCAGATTAAACCAACCACCTCCTCTAAAGAAAAACAGCCTTTAGCATGGTTGTACCATTGAAATGTAATAGGGAAATGGGGAAAAGACATTCTCAGTGGCTTCTATCTCCCTGTGAAGTGCTCCTTGGCTATAAGCACAGGATGAACAGCCCCCAAACCAGCAACAGGGCTTCTGTCAGCACTCTCTATGCCAGAGCAGGGCAACGATTCTATTTCCCAAGGCTCCTTTGAATGCTAAAATCACTGAAAGCATTCAGAAAGCATAAATCACAGCCTGGATTGAAGCAGGAGAAATAAATCATTTCCCCCATTACTTTTACTTCCTCAAATACTGGAGGGTTACTTCAAAACCAGACTTCCCTTTCCTGCCGCGTCTTTTGCCTCTCCATCAGCCTTCAATGAAGGAATGTAAAGTCCCCACTCACCATCTGCCAACACTTCCATATGCCAACGAGTGGAAAGTCCTGCATGTGACATTCCTGGGGAAGACACTTTTCCCCCTCTCTGCAACCGCTTTGTTAAATGCCACGTAAAGGAACCGCAGACCTGCAAACTTCTCTGCATACTTGACCAAGGTCGAGGTCTTCCCTGAGCCTGAAGAACACAAGAAAGCAAATAATAAAGCATCCAGAAGCTCTTCCCTGTGAGGGTGGAATGGGTTGAATGGAGAAGCTGTGGCTGCCCCATCCCTGGCAGTGCTCAAGGCCAGGTTGGACACAGGGGCTTGGAGCAAACTGCTCCAGTGGAAGGGGTCCCTGCCCATGGGAGCAGGGGCTTGGAACTGGGTGAGCTTTAAGGCCCCTTCCAACCCAAAGTGCTCTGCAATACCATTACTCTATGATCCAGAGTCAGGGATGAATGAACCCACACCCCTCTCATCAGCTTCACCTCCTCCCTCCTGCTCTCCTAAGTGCACAGCAGGACTCTTTGCAGCTAATGGGAGTTTATAGACAAACTCCAGTGAAATCAGCAGAAGCTGTGGGGGCAAAACCACCTTTGAACACTTACAGTCTGCATCCCAAAAGCTTTTAATAAAACTCCCTTTTATCACCCAGTATTGCAGGAATCTGAACATACTGGAAGGTCCTGGTTCTCCTGAAAGAGAGCTTGGTAAATGGAATGTTAAAATTGCTCTTAAGAATGACAGTGCTTTGGCACCTGGAGCATCTCTTCCCCTTTTCATTGACTTCAGTGTCTGCAGAGTTGTTTCTCTCATACATTCTCACTCCTGCCTTTGGCTGCATGTTTTCCCCTTCCCTTCTTAAATACATTATCCCAGAGGTGCTACCAGCATCACTGATGGGCTCAGCCTTGGCCAGTGGTTCTATTAGACACAGGGAAAGCTTCTAGCAGGTTCTCACAGAAGCCAACCTTGTAGCCCCCAATAACAAAACCTTGCCACACAAACCCAAGGTGCCTCGTACAGATCCTGGGCTCGCTGGTACATTGTTCTCATGTCTCTAACTCCACTGCCCAACAGCTGTCAGCAATTGATTTAGCCACCTCACCCTCAAGGTTCCTTTACACCTCCTGGATGATGCAGTCCAGAGCATGAAACAACCCACCAAGGGTCTCATCCATAACCTTTCCCATGTGGATGTGAGACTGACCCTTTGGTGGACCCCCACAGAGAAGGATTCTGAGGCTGCTCCTTTCCAAGACCCTCTATGAGGAACATGGATGGATGCAGAAACACATTGATCTGCTCTGCCACTGCATCATTCCCTCTACGGCATCCTTTACATCTCAGTGAGCTAAGAGAGGCTTTGGCAAGCATCCTCATCCACATGTCTGAAGAATAATTACATTCTTTTATGCCTTTTGCCAGCTCTACAGCCTTGCTGTAGTTACATTAAATGTCTGTTCATGTATGTTCCCCTCTGTGTCATGTGGACACGCTGACTGTGCAGACATAAGAAACTACACTCAGTGGCTTCTGTACCGTGGTGTTGTGCTGTACGTGTCCTTTAGCAGGTCTGTTCTGGCACAGAGCATGCATTAGCTCCAAGCCCCCAGGGTGGTGTCTTTAAAGGAGGTGGAAGGAGAAGATTGACTTTTCCTTCTCTTTATAAACAGACTTCCTTGATTTTATCCAATTCCCCTTTTCAAAACAGTGTCAAGTGCTGAGGATTTCTTGGCTTGTGCTGCTTCCACAGGGATGCTAAATCTGAACAAGTCAGACTGGCTGTGTCTAGAGGCCTGTGGACAATAACACTGCAAAACAGAAACACATGGATCTCTTCCCCTCCTGGCTTCCCTGACAAGCTGCTCTGGGCAGTCACTGACCCTTGGTTTCAGTTTCACATCTGAATAAGACATTTACCCAGCCTGAATGGCAGTAACCACCACAATACCCATCCCTATTTCTCTGCAAAACCTTGCGCTGATAGTTTTTCTATTGATTAAAAGTAGGGTTAATCCCCTGGTATCCACACAATTCCTTGGATGAAGAAGCAGGGGGGAAAGGGGCAGGATTAGAGGTTAAACATTCAGTCTTACAATGTAAGTTTTGGCTCTTACCTGCAAATGCCATAATCTTCACTATTTGACCATCCTCAATTTTGTGATGCAGAACCCTTTGCTGTTCGTGGGTCAGCTTTACCTCAGGCCAGCTGTTAAAAGCAGAAAGCAACACAGAGGGAAAGGAATGAAGGACATAAATCTTGCCACATAAACCAACCACATCAACTAAGAGCAGAAGGAATCCAATGGAATGACTGATCCCCTCCCACAAGCAGGAAGGTGGCACTAGTGCTACTTGGTTATCGTGCAAAGAAGAAGAGCAGGGAATGAGAAAAGACTGGGGAATGTTCTACAGGAAAATTTCTTCTCAAGGGGCCTAAGCCATGCTTTCAAGATGAACCTGGCACTGTGGCTCCTTAGGCTTATTGAAAACAGTGACTTGGGTTTGGAGGGTTTTGCTGTGTTCTGATGTCTCAGCATACGGGACAGATCCATTCTCCTGCCTCTAAGAGGAGCCAAGAGCTCTGATTAACATTAAGAAAGGCACTCAGTGCAGTTGTTGTCTTCATAAAGGTCTAAACCCTGTAATCGGCCAACAGCATGAACTACCTCTTTGTGCAGGGTCCTCTCCAATACCACGTGTAAGGATGGGAAGCCTTGTTTAAGCTTCCTTGACATTCCACAGCTGGCAGTCAGGTGACTGCCCCCAGGACACATCTTCTACTGAACAAGCAGATTCTGCTTAGAAGACTTCAAATGGAGGGGTGGAATGAAAGGGCTGGGAAAACAGCCTCTGATTTATTCGTTTTATTTTAGCCTCTAGCACTGCTGTGCCTTGGATTGTCAGTGGTTGGATTTATCATTGCTAGATCCCTGCAACAGATGAAAGCACTTCCCCTTCTGTAGGTAAGGATGAGGAAACTAATTGACTCTACAGCAGAAGTGGAAGCAAGCCTGGATCTCCACAGACCAAGAAAGCATTTCACTCCTCACTGTCCTTCCTTTCTAGGCAGTAAGTTACCAACCCATGCTAACTTACGATATCTATATATAACATTATGTTAATATTCATATGATATTATGTTAATATGTTCCAGTTATCCAACAGGATCCAGAAAACAGCAGCCAAATCAATACCCTGTGGCTGGTATCTCATGCCCTCCCATGCACAGAAAGCAGTGCTCACAAATGAACAGCCACAGCAATGCCACCAGCAAGCCAGCCCCTTGACTGACTGCACCTTGTGTTTCCAGAGGAACCCACTGCTAAACTTAAAGCAGGTTCTTCTCCCCTCCTTCCAGAGCTTCTTATCCATAGGGAGAGTGTTGATTTGGGAAGAGCACACAGAACTGTGCTCCACCAAAACACAGGTCCGTCAGTGAATGACTGTTAAATTTACTTGGTCCTTGGAAATTCAATTTGTAGAGATTTAAGGCCTGCTTTTCCTCTGCGAACTCAGGGAGAAGAGGGAAAGGAGCAGAATAAGGGTTTGTACTAATCCTTATGAGTCTTGTCAACCAGCTCCTAACAGGAAACATTTGCTCCCCCTCCAAGGTTCATCCCTCCACCAGGACCCTGCTTACTTATCACCTACAATAGCATTACCCAGACCGTATGTCTTGTCTGCAGCATGAAGCCACCGCGTCCTCTTCCACTGTCTGCATTGTCACAGAAGCATTTTCCATCAGGTACAAGCAGTAAAAAATGCTGTAATGGATCCTGGTAGAAGAGACAAGAGGCAAACTACCATTGAGAACTCATCAATAACAAATGAAATGTCTGCAGCTACCTGAAAGACCAGCAACACCTCAAACACTCCAGTGGGATGGGGCACAAAGCCCCAGGCACTCAGGGAGTTGCAGGAGACAGTGTTAAGAGTACTTAGCTCTGTCTCGAAAAGTGACTGCTCTGTTTGTGGCCTCCTCCTCACTCCTGCTAGGTTTGGGTTTCAAGGTCTGCCATGCAAATGTGACCTGGAATCAGCCCACAGCATCCTTTTGCTCTCCTGAACCACTATGAGCAACAGCCTAGGTGTGGAGAGTCTGGCTGAGGCCTGGCTGCGTGTTAGGAGACATGAAACCATGCAGCTGGTTAGAGTGTAGACCTATCACACTCAAGGTCGGCTTGTCCTTGACGGCGGCCCTTATAGAAAAAAGGGGACTCCTGACCGCAAAGAAGAGACTTAGGGCGGGTCCGACCCTTAAAAAGAGCACCAATCAGGAGCTGGAGGTTTGCAATATGTATGAGCACATTAACCATGTTACAACTATGCCTACTGTTGCTAATAAAGTTGAGACTTGTCTCCTGTCGACCTTCCCACAAATGGTGACCCCGACGTGATGGGAGCCACGGGGAAAGCTGCCGAGGTGATCGGGTCCTGACGCGGCAAGGACGGCTGCAGCGCTGGACCGAAGCGCCCAGCCCCGGGTGACCGTATGGAGGAGCCCGGCCGACACGTGCTGCCGAGACCTTGGAAGACCGCAACGGCGCCGACGATAGGTATGGATAGGCAAGCAGCATATGATTTATTTAAAGCTTTCTTACAAAGAAGGCAGATTAAGAGGGTTGATTTAGAAAAGGAATTGCCAGGACTGTTAGAATATGGTCATGGTAAAGAGGTTTTTACTAATCCCCATACTGTACATGAGTTGTCTGAGTGGCGGAAGTTTGGGGACAAATTATGGGAGGCTATTTTAGATGATGATAAGACCGCTAAAAAGATGAGTAAGCTATGGAGGACGGTTCACCATGAGTTGTTGCAGAGTCAGGCCGAGAAAAGGGCACCGGCGCAAGCGACGGGAGGAACCGTTTGGGGTGTTTGTAGATAAAGGAGCAGCCGCAATAGAAAGGGCGGGGGTCCCAGAATTTATGTGTGGCGTGCTATTGAAACAGTGTGCCTTGCAGAGTTGTAATGCCGCTACTAGATCAGTTCTTAACACCTTAGCGGCCAATTGGACTATTGAAGATGCGTTAGAAAAAATGGCTAGCATGCCCATAGGACCCCAGATCCTTTTAGCTGAGGCTATTAAGAAATTAGGGGAAGGACTACAGGAACAAGCAAGAACAGCTCAGACGCAGGTTATGGCTGCCCTTGCGCCCCTTCAAGCGTCAGTGGCAACTAATTTTAGATCAGATTCGGCCGGGCGAATGAAGCGCTTCCGCTGCGGAGGGATGGGTGATATTCGCCAGGCTGCTGGAGTCCGGTGCCCTACTTGCCGGTCGGACACCCACAGCGCAGGGCCATGCCGTAGGCGGTCGGGAAACGGCAGCCGCAGCGCGCCCCGCAGCAGCCGCGCTCAGTGTCAGTCACATTGGTGACCGCACAGCCGTATTCCAACCGGCATCAGGGGACCTGTTAAAATCCGTGAACAAACTATGGGGGCATTGCTGATAGGAAGATCGTCAGCTTCTATGCTCGGACTATTTGTGTTACCGGGAGTTATCGACGCAGATTATACTGGAGAAATTATGATCATGGCTTATATCCCTTACTCACCCACAGGGCAGGCTATTGTTGAAAGGGTGGATGGGACTCTGAAAAGGTATTTGGGCAAATATGTCGATATCACGGACCCCCATGAAAGGCTCTCGAAAGTGTTGTTTGTAATGAATTACTTGTGTATTTTTGGGAATGGGGACTTACCCCCAGCAGTGGAACATTCTAATCACAAAACCGCCACTGATCGGAGTAAGGATTGCTGGGTGAAATATAGAGAACCTCAAACTGGTCAGTGGCAGGGGCCGGCCAAAGTGCTGTACTGGGGGAGAGGGTATCTTTGTGTTTCTGCTCCAACAGGCCCACTGTGGGTGCCAGCAAAGTGGACCAAGCCAGCTTCGGATGTCACGTCCGAGACCGTTGCCAGTCGCGGATCAGAAGAGGATAGAGCAGAAAGCAGTCCTGACATTGAAGCCACTGCTGGACCAGCTGCAAGGTTACCTCCCGGAACTAGATAAGCTCCGAGAGCATTGCGAGAGACTGTCGGGTTTAGAGTGGGTTATTGAGTGGTTACAGCAGTTTCACATACAAGGACCAGCAGAGCGAGCCTGTTTGGCCTGCAGTGATCCGGCCTGTGCCGCCTGGGTAGCGTTATTTTGTGGGAGGTGTAAAAGAACCTATTGGATACAGCAGCCCTTGCTTTGGGCATTTTGGTGCAGTTCCTGTGCTTTTGATAATCAGTTTCACAGTTGACAGCAGGAGCTAGAGCGACAGACGGGATTGAGTGTTCTAAGAGCACTAGAATTATACGAGGCACCCGAACAAAAACTCTTGGCCCGGAATCGCTGGGAACTTCAAAAGGTAATTCAAAGAGTGACAGCACAAGCTCAGTCCTGAATCCGAGCTGTGCGTTGTAAGAAGCATGTCCCGCTGTCGCTACATTCAGTAATAAGGGTCTCTTCAGAGAACCCAATAGATCAGTTAAATCAGTGCCTCGACAGATTCCAGAAGTTTAGAATAAACAAAGAGAAGCCTGTTAGTAAAAGACTCAAACAAAAGAGAAAACAAAAATGTGGAAACAACCAATAGCAATCATTCCTATGCTGTGGCACGCTATTGCCAGCTTCGAGGTTAACCCTCGACCCAATTTGTGGGTTACCTGTTGCTAATAAAGTTGAGACTTGTTGACCATCATCGGATGTGTGCTTGTCTCCCGTCGACCTTCCCACACCTAGGGGAGCCTGAGAGAGAATGTGGGGCTAGTTCAGGCTTCTGAAGTGAACCAGTTTCATCAACTGCCTTGTGATGATCCTCTGACAATCCTTCATGGTGCAAAGAATGGAGCTCAGAGACTCTGTGGCTTTACTTATGCTGGCAACAGCAGGTTTAAAATGAACCTCCATGGCACACCAGGGTTGACACCACTGTGGTTTTACCAAAGTGCAGCTTTGGTCCTGTGGCCTAAGAGGGCCACACTCCAGGACAAGCCTTGTGTCTCACATTAGGTGACCTGCACTCTCAGATTCACATGGCTCAAGGAGCTGCAAATAGGATTCAAACAGTTCCTCAAGGACAGGTTTTCCTCCTTACACCCCACATCACAAACCTCGTGGGGTTTGAAGAGACAATGGCAGAAGAGATGTGGTCATTCCTGTCTCTTCCCTCCTCGGTTATTGAAAGAGGTGGAGATGGGACATGGGTGACTTTGCCCATGAACTCTCATTGCTAGCTAGTGACACCCTCTGTCTGTCACACCCTTAGAAGGTGTTAACTCAAGTTAATGACCTTAGCCAGCAATTAGCAATCACTAACAGGCCAAAGAAGCATCCTGATTTCTCTGTTTGGTAGCCTGAGTACATGGCCTGTGCCTGAATAGGAAGAGGAAGTATCTAACACAGGCTAGACTATACCATGCAGAGGGCAGCTTAAAGAACATTCTTCTTCCTAGCTATAGATCCATTTTCAGTGCAGTTCTTCTCAAGTCTTCCCTTAAGAGTCAATTACAAGTGTCCTTAATCCTTATCTCCTCCTCACTGTAATTCTGTGGGCTCTTGCCTGCATTACCAGGCACCTCTGTGAACAACAGACAAGAGGATCGACCACTACCTACAGGCAGAGTGAGCCCATGAGTATCATGTAAGAGGAGTAAAGTAAGTAATTGGTCTCAAGAAGGTAATACCCACATTAAATTGTGATGTGCATCTATTTCTAAGCAGGAAGTTTCTGTAACTGCTTTTAAATCTGCTTTTCTTTCTGAGAAAACTCCTATTCCTTGAGCTTTATCTCCTGCAAAACAAGTGGATTATGGGATAGTCCCGGAATTAAAACAAATCTAAAGGTAATGCTCATGAATTTTCCTGCAATAAGCTAGGGATGTGCACACTGTTCCCAATAAACTGCACACTGAAGAACCAGAGAGCCCTAACCAAGGGGAATATTATGCTCATGAAATATATAGAAAACATATATTTCATATATATATATGTTCACATATATTTCTTATATAAAAATATATATTTATTTTTATATCTTTATATATGAAATATATATCCACATTATTATACATATTATACATATATTAATACATATTAAAAATGTTTTTATATATATAGAAATATATGCTCATGAAATATATAGAAATACATGCTCACGAGCATGTATTCACTGTATATAGTCCACATTACTATAAGTAGAAAGAGGCAGGCAGACAGGGAGCATCTCCCTCCTCCTTTACCTGTTAGTGATGACGATGCTCTTGTTTCTCATTGCACACAGGAGTGTTGCCATGCAGTAAAGTGTCTCAGTCACATCCACAACAGAGAGGGTAGAGCAGGGTCTCTGCAGACATCTGATCAGCTTCTGGATGTCGCTGACGCCGTCGGAGAAAAGCACCATGACCGCAATGATGGCCCAAGTGCTTTCAGGCTGGGGAAGGCAACCAAGAGAATGAGCAGAAAGCCTTTAGGAGGCTTTAGGAGCAGGGAAACCATTGCCCCCACACTGGAAAAACACTTCTGCCATGACAAACACATAACCTGAAGCAGCTCTGCTCTGGAGCCAGGCTGAGAGAGCTGGGCTGGGGCAGCCTGGGGGAGAGAAGGCTCCTGAAGGGGAGACCTGAGAGCAGCTCCAGGGCCTGAAGGGGCTGCAGGGAACCTGAAAGGGGCT
>NDXB01003724.1:0-12493 GCA_002631895.1 Agapornis roseicollis | reverse complement strand
AAGGGGCTGCAGGGAACCTGGAGAGAAAGGGGCTTGGGCCAAGGGCCTGTAGGGCCAGGCCAAGGGGAATGGCTTGAACCTGCCCCAACAGGGGAGACTGAGCTGAGCTCTGAGGCAGAAGCTGTTCCCTGTGAGGGTGCTGAGGCGCTGGCCCAGGGTGATGGCCCAGAGAAGCTGTGGCTGCCCCATCCCTGGCAGTGCTGGAGGCCAGGTTGGACACAGGGGCTTGGAGCAAGCTGCTCCAGTGGAAGGGGTCCCTGCCTGTGCGTGGCAGGGGTTGGAGCTGGAGGAGCTTTAAGCTCCCTTCAGCCCAACCCATCTATGACTGTATGAACAGCACCAAATAACACCCCAAAGGGAAAACCTTCAGACGCAGGGTGGCAGATCTGTCCTCAAAGCACCAGGAAATGTTAGACCTGTTCCATAAACCAGGTAATCACTGTTAAACCTACCCCAGCCCTGCTCTGTAAGTGTGGCAGCTTGTTGACAACACAGACTTCAGCCATTGAGAAGAGGTGATGACTCTTCAAACACTGGAGAACCGCACCAGGATCTACCTTCTGCTTGATGGGTATGGCAGACACACACCTGCACAGAGCAGGAACAGCAGCATTTGCAAAGAAGCCTTTTCAAGTGGGTTTACTCACTTGATATACAAATATATACCAAGTTTATATAGTGAAGTAAATAAAGCCTTCTCCAGAATACCATCGTTTTAGTCTCCAAGTTCTTTCTGGCTCTCTCAAAGTCTCCTTTCAGAAGATGGACCCACTTTGCTTCTAAATGAATTAGACTCTATTGGCATCATCTAACTGCCAAACATCAGTCCCTCTAGACTACAGAGGTCTGAACAGAGCACTTGCTTTTATCAGAGACCTGGCTTGGGCTTGGCTTTGACTGGTAAGTCACTGCAGGTCCAGGAAAGCAGCCTTTCAGGAAAAGATGGGAATACAATGGAGATGGGAGGGACCAGGAAGAAGAGCTCAAATCTCACACCCTCCATGAGATCCTTGTATTTTACCTAAGCCCAGGAGATGCTGAGCCTCTCTGGCTCATCGGGAGGTGGAAAAGCAGAGCTGACATGACAGCTCCTGAAACACAAAGTGATGCTGAAAGGGATGCTTACATTGGGCCTCACTTTCTCCAGCACAGTCACCCTGCAGGAAGCAACTACAGAACATCCTCCCCCAAGCTTATTGTTGGGTGCCAAAAAGCAGCAAGTGACAGAGCAGCCCATATTTGATTCTGTCATCTAACGCTTGTCTCGGAGCTCCTGGCAGCTCCTCTCTATTGCCAGACCCAATCTGGCTTTGCTCTGACATGCAGGTCTGTCTCCAAAACCTTTCTTTGAGCCTCCAAATGCAGCAGCTGCTTGTTGGCACCCTCTTGCTCAGGCTCTCCTCACCTCTTTCCTCCTTTGATGTAACAACCATCTCCATGCCCTCCAACAGGCAACACCATTCAAGACTGTTCTTCAACCCCCTCTTCCCAGTCCAGCTTCTCCATCTCTTAGTACAAGGCTATCCCTGCCAGGCTTCTCACTTACCCACTACTTCTCACTTGCTATCAAAGAAGCAAACTGCAGAAGGGACTTTGGAAGCCAACTGCTCAGTGCAGGGACAGCTTCAAGGTTTGGTCATTTGTCCACTTGAGGCCTGAGCATCTCTAACGATGGAGATTCCCAACCCCTCTGGATCAGTGGTCAGCTGCTCTCCTAACATCTAACTGTATTTTCTATATGGAACTTGTGCCCATTGCCTCTTGCCCTCTTACTGTGCACCTCCAAGCATAATGCTCTCTATGGCCTCTTATTAGACATCAGGAGACAGTGATTAGATCCCCTTTCCACCTTCTCTTCTCCAGATTTTATCCTCTACTTGTACATCTCCCCAAACACCATGCTCAGTTTTGGACTACAGGAAACACTGAGGTGCTGGAGCATGTGTTCATGCAGCTGGTGCAGGGCCTGGAGCACAAGTGTGATGGGGAACGGCTGGGGGACCAGCCTGGGGGGTTCAGCCTGGAGAAGAGAAGGCTCAGGGGGGACCTGATGGCTCCCTCCAAGTGCCTGACAGGAGGATGGAGCCAGGAGGGGCTGGGCTCTGCTGCCAAGGAACAAGGCATGGGACAAGAGGAACCGGGCTCAAGCTGCCCCAGGGCAGGTTTAGATGGAGCTGAGGAACAATTCCTTGCCCCCAGGGTGCTCAGGCATTGGAAGAGGCTGCCCAGCGCAGGGCTTCAGTCTGTCTCTGGAGGGGTTTAAAAGATGTGTTGATGTGCTGCCTGGGGACATGGGTTAGTGGTGGCATTGACAGTGCTGGGTTATCAGTTGAAATTCAATGATCTTAAAGACCTTCTCGTAAATGATTCTACCACCACATGCTCCAAACAGAACAAGGAAGAGCAAAAGGGAAGTTTTTCACCTATTTCTACAACCCTTGTATAGTGATTTCTATTCATCTTCCTATCCATCTCCCTCCTGTTTAGAAGACAAACCCATTGCCCTCCTGGCAATTTACAGGATACAGTGGAAGAAGACCCAAAGCAAGGAAGGTCTGAGGATCTACAGGTACAAGTCAATGCTGAATTGGACTCACCTGATCAGCCCAAACACGCATCCGTCCTGCTCCTTTGTTATGGCAAACTCCTGCATGAGCTGTTCGACCCTGCGCAGGGCTGTGGGCTCCTTCTTTAGGTACCGATGGTACAGCTTCTTCCAGGGAATGAACTGGAATGTGAAGCACACAGAACCATGTTTTCACTTCACAGCACTGGAAAATAGGCTTCTTCTGGCAATTAGTTCATCAATGGGGCATTCAAAGAGCTGGAGTTCAAAACGTCCCTGGAGCTTGATGGAAACAACTAGCATGAGATGGGGAAGGGAGGAGGAAGCAGAGAAAGACATGCTTGTTCCTCATGGCCTGCAAACATGCCTGTAAGAAGCTGGGTTTAATAATATTATGGGAACAGGGTGATGTTGGTTCAGTTTCAAACAAAAACATTACAGGAATGGGAATATTGCACAGAGCTGCTCTGAGTGCTTAAAACCCCTATGTCCATGAAGCCTGACCTTCCTGCAGCCTGCTGTTTGGACTTCTTTGGTACAACCACCAGGACCCTGCCTTTTGGGCTGTGGACAGAGCACAGAGCAGATCTGGGAGAGGACTGGAGCACACTGAGCAGTCAGTGCATGTATTTGTTATGCATCACTAGCTCTTCAGGCTCAAAACGTGCTGTTAAAGCAGAGTGAAGGGCATTGACAGGCAGAGAGCTGGTCTGGCTCAGTCTGGATAAGGCTCAAAGGAGATCTTAGAACAGCAACCTGCTCTAGTAGAAGGTGTCCCTGCCCATGGCAGGGGCCTGGAGCTGGATGAGCTTTAAGGTCCCTTCAACCCAAACCATCCCATGATCTTACGACACCTCCTGCATTGCATCCAACCTCACTCATCCCAAGTTATCAGCAAGGCACAAACTAGAACATGGACCCCAGGAAAACCTGGGCTGTGATCAATCCCTCCCGGTTCCACGCCAGGCTGAGGAACATCTTTGTACCAGCTGAGTGTTTCCAGTGCAAATGGAGTGAGCTGAGCAGGGCTGGCTACCTCTGAGGCACCTCTCATTGGATGCAGAGATCTCACTGCAGCCAAAACAGGTTCACCACTGTTTGTACTGAGAGCCTCAACTGCAGATGGATCCAGCTCCATACAACCACAGCTAAAAGCCTTTCTTCTAAAGCCATTTGACTGTAAGAGACACCACACACACAGGCTGAGGCATGGGCCATCCATCAGCCACAAGGGGACACTGCTCAGTCCGGAGCCAGTGTCCTGCATGACCCCTGTCAGACAGAAAGGAAGATTGTGTGGAGTTTTACAGGATGCTCTACCCATGTTATGGGAAGTGCTAAGAGATATTAGTGATTTAGCTTAAATAAGTAAGTTTTAATCGTTTGAATCAGAATATTGTGTGGTTTAGGATGCTGTTTGCTCAGCTTTAGCTTTACAAAGCAGTTAATTTGGCCAAAGCCTTAGGGCAGAAACTGTGGACTTTCACCAAGAGATGCTTTCAGCTGGAACAGAGTTGGCTTTCCCAGTATTCTTCCCAGAAGCTGTGCTGTGTTTTGTCTTTAGTGTGAGAAGAATGTTGTGATTACACTGATGGATTTACCTGTTGCTAAGTCCTGTTTATCCCGAGTCCAGGACTTCTTCAGTGTCCCATGCTCTGCCCATTCAGCACAAGGACACTACTGCTGTCTGCAGGAGCCGGAGCTCCACAAAATAACAAGAGCTGCATCCAGCTCTGGGGCAGCAGCACAAGAGGGACCTGGAGCTGTTGGAGCGAGGGCAGAGGAGGCCATGGAGCTGCTGTGAGGGCTGGAGCAGCTCTGCTCTGGAGCCAGGCTGAGAGAGCTGGGCTGGGGCAGCCTGGGGGAGAGAAGGCTCCTGAAGGGGAGACCTGAGAGCAGCTCCAGGGCCTAAAGGGGCTGCAGGGAACCTGGAGAGGGGCTTGGGCCAAGGGCCTGTAGGGATCTAGGACCTGGGGGAATGGCTTGAACCTGCCAGAACATGGGAGACTGAGATCAGACATTAGGAAGATGAACCTGAAGCAGGAGGAAGAGGTGCACCTGAGAGTGAGGAGTCAAAAGGAACACTGGAGCCACCTGCTGCAAAGGGACACTGGTCCCAGCGTTAAAGTCCCAGCTGGTGTGTGTGTGTCCCCTTGGGTGGTGTGTGAATGCTCAAGCAGCAGCTTCTCTCCTAACATAAGAGGGCATCAAGGGAAGTTACACCAGTATTGAACTTCCAATAGAGGCTGGCATCCAAAGACACCACTGGGGTACAGAGGATCACAAATTGACAAAAGAAGACAGGATGTGGGCATTAGGAACAATAAACTATTTAAAGAGAGAGACACAGCAAGGATGCTCCTACACCAACATGTGTAGCCACAAGACTAAGAGCAGAGCAGAGCAGTAGGAGAGGGAAGAGGCTCAAATCAATATCACAGCAAGTCCTTACCAGTGGATCACTGACTATGTCCCTCCAGCAGTGACACACCAGGCTCAGGTTCTGATACAGATCAATCACTGGTAGGAAAGCAAAGATGTTCCTGAGGACTTCGACAGGCAGCATATCAATACTTCCCTGAGGCACTTCCCAGGTCCGAGTCCCCAAGAGCCCATAGTGCGTATCAGGGACTGGTTCAATTTCCATATCATCAAGTTCCTGCTTGATCCAGCTGTGTTCTGGATGAGCCACCAAAGGCTTCTTCTCAGGTTCAGCCCACAAATCATGCTCTGGCTTGAGGGTACCTGCAGTGGACAGAGGCTGCTTCCTGGAGCTTTCCTTGGGAGCTGGTACAAAGTCCTCATCCTCCAGAAAAGCAGAGTCACTGCTGAAGGAATCATCAGCAAAGGTGGGATCCAGAAGCTCTTCTTTGACTCTCCTGTCCTTCGTCCCACCAGCACCTACCTGTTGTGTCCGAGGGACCTTGAAGTAATCAGTGATGTTGAACTGGCCTGCAGAAAGAGGAAGAACACAAGTGGGGTGAACAGATCAAGGGCAAAGCACACTGCTTCTGAGCTGAAAAGGAGCCTGAAGGGTGTGTAAGGTGGCAGTTATCTTCATAGGGCTCCTCACAGCTGTATGAGCTTCCTACAGGTGAGCTATCCTGCTTCCTGGTGCAGCTTCCTGGCAACTTATGGAAGTCAACAGAACAATGTCCAACTCTTTCCACTGTCTACAAGAAATGAGAAGGAAACAAAAAGGAAGGCTTGAGTTGTGGTCATGTTCCTCAGGCTAAGGTTGGGCTCCCAGTCATTATCACTGGTTTTAACCTGGTGAGTGAGAAGTACACTAAGATATTAGAAGAGCTTCAAGGTTTAACTCCTCTGCACCATGACAAGGTCACAGCACCAAGCCTCTGCTGCTCCTACCATGGTGTAAGAAAGACCAATGCCTTTAAGAGGATAAACAGT
This sequence comes from Agapornis roseicollis, assembly GCA_002631895.1. NCBI lineage: Eukaryota > Metazoa > Chordata > Aves > Psittaciformes > Psittacidae > Agapornis > Agapornis roseicollis. Next base: position 6,516 of record NDXB01003724.1, on the reverse strand, counting down.
GATTTCTTGCCTGCCTGCACTGGGGACCATAACGGAAACTGAAACTTGGCAAGAGACTGCTCTCAGCAGCCTTTCCTTCCTGACAGCCACACAGTCCCTGTAGCGCACAGCCTAGAGTTATCAGCACTGATAGGATTCATCTGTCCTGCTCCCAAAATACCCTGAGGCTTGGCTGAGAAGCAACTCAAGAAGAAACAAATCACAGGCAGCTACTGCTGATGCTTGATGCTTCAGGATGCTCCTGAAGGTGAAGCTGAAAGAGGTCTGATTTGAAAGACGCTGCGTAAAATGAGCAGGGAATCCTCGTGTCCAATAGCCTAAATCCTGCAGCATCCAAGATAAGGAGGTATTTCAAAGTGAGACAGTCAAAGGTATCATTGGTATGAAATGGAGAAGTCTGAACACAGAGTCCAGGACTCTGATGTCTCATCCAGCCTCACTTTGATCTGTGAAGCAAGTACACCATGGTACAGAGAGATTCCCAAGCATCCCAGTGAAACACCACAATGCTCCTAAGTCTCATCTCCACTGTGACCAAGGCACTGAGGAATGATTCAGGATATAGTTCTTTGCTTTCTACCTGTCTCCTCAGCCACACACGTGTGTAGCATCTCCAAGTTGGGTATCCCAACGTTTCCCACTCCCAGGAAAGCTGCAGATCATTAATATCAGCAACACCTGAGCATCCCATATACCTAATCAGCTCATTATTAGTTAATAACGATCCTAAAGAGTCTCCAGAAGCAGGAGTCACATCAGGAATAGTTTCTGACAGGAGTGTTCCTCAGGGAGAGCTGCTGTTCTTCACAGGAGGTCTCCAACAGCTCAACATCAGACACATGGTGGCGTTTCTGGTGTGAGGAGATGCAAAGACGAACTTGACCCTCACAGAGGGAAGCAGTCATGGAATCTCTTTCCCTACCTACCAGATTTTGCAGAGGCAGAGATTAACCCCAGTTTTGCCATGCAACACTCAAAGCCAACCAATGTCTTCTACTTGCACTACTCACTTGCACTACTTCCCTTCAGTTTTGGTCCCCACTGTCTGTTTTAGTCCCTGCTCTACAAAAGAGATGTGGACAGTCTGGAGACAGGCCACAGAGAAGATTCAAGGACTGGGAAGCGTGTGAGGAAAGGCTGAGAGAGCTGGGGCTGTTCAGCCTGGAGAGAAGAAGGCTCTTATTCCCTATCCCCACCATCCAGCATTTAAAAGGTGATACAAGGACAATGGAGACTCCCTTTGCACAAGATGTCCCATGGAAATGACAAGGGGTGATGGCACAAGTTAATCCTGGGGAGATTCCAACTGGACACAAAAGGAGAATTTTCCACCATGAGAACAATCAGCCATTGGAATAATGTCCCTAAGAATCACAGAATCACCAGGTTGGAAGGGACCTCTAAGATCATCAAGTCCAACCCATGCCCTACACCTCCACTAAACCATGTCATCAAGTTCTATATCCAGTCTCTTTTTAAACACACCCAGGGAAGTGGTGGATCCAAGTGGTGGATTCCCCAACATGGACACTGCTAAGACTGGGCTGGACAGGGTGCTGGGACATCATGTCTAGGTCATGCTTTGCCAAGAAAGGTTGGGCCAGCTGATCCCTGAGGTCCCTTCAAGCTGGAACTCCATGATTCCAAGCAGCATGAGCTCAGGGATGGATTGCACAACACCCTTTTGCTCCACACCGTACTACCAGCACTGCTCTCCCCCAAACCCCTCAGCCTTCAAACCACTCAAACCCAGTACCTCCTCGACGTCTCCGTGTCCGGTGCCTGGGATGGAGGCCCCTGTTTACATCTCCTCTGCTTTGGCTTTGACTCAATGGCTGTGTCAGGGAAGAGGAGCCTTCAGCAAGAGCTTCGCAGTCCTGGGCTGTCAGGTGGGTTTTCTTGAACCTCTTCTCTGCTTTGCCAACATGCAACAAAAAACAGACCCCAAAGTGTCAGCAAAGAACAGAATAAACCCCAGGCTCTGACAGAGGCACAGAAACAGTTTCCCTTTGGAGCTTCAGCCAGAAGCTTCTCCAAATAAGTCACAGACTGGTTTGGGCTGGAAGGGGCCTTAAAGCTCCTCCAGCTCCAACCCCTGCTCCAGGCAGGGACCCCTTCCACTGGAGCAGCTTGCTCCAAGCCCCTGTGTCCAACCTGGCCTCCAACACTGCCAGGGATGGGGCAGCCACAGCTTCTCTGGGCCATCACCCTGGGCCAGCGCCTCAGCACCCTCACAGGGAACAGCTTCTGCCTTAGCTCCAACCTGAACTCCCCCTGTTCCAGTCTGAACCCATCACCCCTTGTCCTGTCCCTGCAGTCCCTGATGAAGAGCCCCTCTCCAGCATCCTTGTAGCCCCCTGCAGACACTGGAAGCTGCTCTGAGGTCTCCAAACAGCTTTTCTCCTCCAGGCTGAACAGCCCCAGTGCTCTTAGCCTGGCTCCATATGGGAGCTGCTCCATTCCCTGATCATCCTCGTGGCCTCCTCTGGACTTGTTCCAACAGCTCCATGTCCTTCTGATGTTGGGGACACCGCACACAGTGCTGTGAGTAGGGTCTCATGAGAGCAGAGCAGAGGGGCAGGAGCACCTCCTTTGAGCTGCTGCTCACACTTCCTTTCGTGCAGCCCAGGATATGGTCACAACAGCAGCTCATACAATGCTCTGCTGAGGAGCTAAGGAGAGCAATGCATCACATCAGGGTGACACATCTGCAGTCACTGCAACAGCGACTTCACCCCAGGTCCCCTCTCCTGCATATACAAGGCGTCAGAACAGAAGAGGACAACATAAAACCAGAGCCCTTGCAAGCTTTGTGGCTCTCTCTATAATACCATATAATACCAACAACAGTTGTGTAACAGCAAAGTGTCATTAGGAGGGTGCTGAGGCAGACTGTGAACGCTGAACTGTGCCATCACACAACAGTGATTTGCCCAAGGAAGATCAGAGCCAACATTCAAACACACAGACTTGAGCCTCTCACAAACAGATCCAGCTGGAATCCTCTGCTAAGGAGGAAGCAGAACCCCCCCACAGCACAGCGCTTCCCTACAAGGACAGATAAGAAGCGGCACAAATCTGTGTGAAGAGTTAAGAAAACCTTGAAACGTGCACGAGCCCCTCTCTTCCATGCACAGGGCAGCCAGCAGCAAAGGAACACAGGATACAACTCATTGCTCATGGGAAGAAACGCTCATGGGAAACCCAAAACGATGGCACAGGAGGGGCTCCCCCCTGACAGAGCTGCCAGCAGAGCACTGCTCATGCAGTTTCACTTCTACTTTCCTACTATGCCATAGTGGAGAGGATAAAGTCTTCTAATGGGCAGCCACAGGTGATGGGCTGATCCCATCCAGCAGGATCCAAGGGTCAGTTCATGACGCTGCTTCCTCCCATTCAGCCATGCCAGCACAGCAGAAAGGCTGTTTTCTGACTTCACGCTCCTCAGAACACCCAAAATGAACACCTTCTTTTGGATTAAGCAGCTCAAAGCACTGAAGGGCCCCAGTTCTCTGAAGCACAGAGGCTGCAGATGTCAGAGCCGAGGTGCTGGCTCAGTCCAGTCCTGGAGCTGTCAGACACAGAAAGGTCTCACAACCTCAGAACTGAGGGCAAGACCACTCTCCCTCGACCCAAGGACAGCAACCCCCCCACCATGCTAAGACCATGGCAGAGGGTTCAAGTGCACAAACCCAACACAAGATAACCCATGTCCTGCACACCCAGAGCGTGAGCAGCATTGAGCATCCTCCCCTGCAGCCCTGATCCAGCTCGGGGGCAGCAGCACAAGAGGGACCTGGAGCTGTTGGAGCGAGGGCAGAGGAGGCCATGGAGCTGCTGCGAGGGCTGGAGCAGCTCTGCTCTGGAGCCAGGCTGAGAGAGCTGGGCTGGGGCAGCCTGGGGGAGAGAAGGCTCCTGAAGGGGAGACCTGAGAGCAGCTCCAGGGCCTAAAGGGGCTGCAGGGAACCTGGAGAGAAAGGGGCTTGGGCCAAGGGCCTGCAGGGCCAGGCCAAGGGGAATGGCTTGAGCCTGGGAGAACAGGGGAGCCTGAGCTGAGCTCTGAGGCAGAAGCTGTTCCCTGTGAGGGTGCTGAGGCGCTGGCCCAGGGTGATGGCCCAGAGAAGCTGTGGCTGCCCCATCCCTGGCAGTGCTGGAGGCCAGGTTGGACACAGGGGCTTGGAGCAAGCTGCTCCAGTGGAAGGGGTCCCTGCCTGTGCGTGGCAGGGGTTGGAGCTGGAGGAGCTACCAGGTCCCTTCAACCCAAATCAGGCTGGGATCCCATGACCCAGCCATGCTTCACCTGCACTCATGTTCTTCCCCTTTTCTCCCGTTTTCCCATGGGTGACAGCGGATGACACATGTGCTGAGCAACCGTGTTATGAAGCCCCATCACCATTCATGGCTTCCATCCCTGAGGCACGCGATGGGGAGCAGGGCCGGCCAGCCACAGGAAGATACTCGAGCTGCGAAGCGAGAGGATCAGCCTCAATATCAGTGGTTCCCCTTATTGCAAACCCTCCAGGGTTACGGAGCCTCCCCCTGTTATCAAGCCCCCACCCCATGCCGAGGGCCCCCCTCATTGCTAAAGACCCCCATTACCAAGCCCCCCATTATGAACCCACCCCAATCCCAAAGGTCCCCATAACGAAGTCTCCCCAACGCCGAGGGGACCCCCCCCCCCATTACCAAGCCCCCCATTATGGACCCACCCCAATCCCAAAGGTCCCCATAACGAAGGCCCCCTAACGCCGGGGGGGCCCCCCCCCCCATTACCAGGCTCCTCCCGTTACCACGGCCCCCCTTTACCAACCCCTCCCCATGCCAAGTTCCCCCCAATGCCCAGGGCACCCCCATCGCCAATCCCTTCCCGTCACCGAGCCCCCTCCGCTGCCAAGGCCCCCACAGCCACGGCGCCCGCCATTACCAGGCGAGCCCCATCCCGCCTCAACCCCGCCTTACCCCCCACAGCCGCCACCGCTCCCGCACTTCCCGCGCGACTCCGCCAGCCCCGCCCATCTTCACCCTATCCACCAATAAGAGAACACGCCTGGCCCGGCGTTACCCTCGCGATGCCGCAGACTCCCCCTCCCCTTTGCCCTATTGACCAATCAGAAACAGCGCCGAGAGCGACGATGCCCAATGGCGCGGCATCTTGCTAGTTCAGGAAGTAAATGACGCAGTGGGGCCTCTTCCCTCCCCTTCCCGGTGTTCCCGGTGTGACGTCACGGCGCCGGGTCCTGGGTTAGCTGGAGGTAAACGGGAATTGCGGGTTTTCCCGCGGGAGAAGGCATATTCCCGGGTTTCGGAAGGGGAAAAGGGCATTTCAGGTTTTCCTGAAGCGTAAGGGGGCTCCTGGCTTTCTCGACGGAAATGAGTGGTTTTCCAGAGGGAACAGGAAAATGCCGGTGTTCCTGAAGGAAAGGTGAGTTCCTGGAATTCCTGAGGGCGCTGGTGATTTTCCGAAGAGGGAAATGGACATCCCTGGTTTTCCTGAGGGAGAGACCAAATGCTGCTTTTCCAGATGGAAAGGGGGAAGTCGCTTTTCCCTGCGGAAGCAGCTGGCTTCTTATTTTCCCAAGGGAAAAAGGAAGTTTGTGTTTTCCTTATAGGAAGAGGCGGGTTTCTGGTTTTCCTAAGGAAAAGGGAATTTCGGGTTTCCCGGAGGGGGCTGGGCTTCTGTTTTTCCTGATGGAAATGCCTAGGTTTCCCGAGAGGGAGCCCCTTTCTGGTTTTCCTAAGGAAAAGGGAATTTCGGGTTTCCCGGAGGGGGCTGGGCTTCTGTTTTTCCTGATGGAAATGCCTAGGTTTCCCGAGAGGGAGCCCCTTTCTGGTTTTCCTATGGAAAATAACTTATTTTTCCCCTTGGAAACTTCAGGTTTTCCAGGAGGAGAAGTTGGTTTCTGGTTTTCCCACAGGAAAAACATTTTCTGTTGTTCCTGAGGGAAAAGGACATTTCTGGTTTTCCTAAGGAGAAAGAGATTCTCTTTTTCCTAAGGGAAAGGCCAGTTTCTAAGCTTCCAAAACAAAATAAAACTGAAAATAAAATTCCTGGTTTTCCAGGGGCACAAATCTCTTCCTGGTTTTCCTGAGGGAGAATTAGATGTGTTTTCCTAAGGGATAAAGGAGTTTCTATTGCTCCTAAAGGATGGACCACTTTCCTTTCTTCCCAAGGGAATTTCTGGTTATCCTGAGGGAGAAGCCAGTTTGTGGCTTTACTGATGGAAAAAAAGGGAATTCCTGTTGTTTCTGGAGCTATAGGCTGGATTCTGCTTCTCCTATGGGAAAAGGCTATCTCAATCCATCCCACGCCAGGCAGCAGCCATCGGATTGAAACAGTCATCCTGTTTTTCCCCTCTTTTCCCGCAGATCTCCAGCTGTGGTGGAAGGGGAGAAGCAGAGGCGGCTCCTCCGGCTGGTGCAGGAGGGACGCCTGGATCTCCTCCGGGATGAGCTGCATCAGGACAATGCCGAGGAGCTGGAATTGCACCGCTGGCGCTATGGACGCTTGGGGGACAC
>NDXB01003723.1:8668-27883 GCA_002631895.1 Agapornis roseicollis | reverse complement strand
CCTTCCTTCCTTCCTTCCTTCCTTCCTTCCTTCCTTCCTTCCTTCCTTCCTTCCTTCTTTCCCATCAGATATTTATGGGTATAAGCCTCTGAGCCTTCTCTTTGTCATACAAAAACAGTCCCTGAAAAATACAAAAAATACAAAACACTCTAAGCCTTTCTTTATACAACAGATGCTCTTGTCTGTTCATCATCTTTGTGTCCCTTCACCAAACTCCAGTAAGTCTATGTCTCTGTTCTGGGAAACCCAGGACTGGACTCAGAACTTCAGGTGCATCTCACTAGGGCTGAGTAGTAGAGAGGAAAGATCACTTTCATTGATATGCTGGCAATACTCTTCGTAATGTGACTCAAAAGGCTCATGTTCAAATTGCTGAACTCACCAGCACCCACTTGGTGCTGAAAAGTTGAAAATTGCTCCCCAGTATGTATGAGGGCTGTGGGTTATTTCTGAAGGTGCAGGGCTCTGCACTTCACTTTATTGAGCTTCTTGGAGTTCCTGTCAACCCATTTTCTCAGCCTGTTCAGGTTTTTCTGGATGGCTGCACATTTTTCTGGATCATCAACCTTTCTCCCCAGTTTCGTATAACCTGTGAACTTGCTGAAGGTGCACTCTGTCCCATTGTCCAGGTCTCTAATGAACATGTTAAACAGTATTGGCCCTGCTACCAACCCCTGGGATATACCCTTAGTGACTGTCTTCCAAATGGCACTTTGTGCCACAACCTTTTGAGATAAGCAGTTTAGCAGTTCAGCTCACAGACCACATATCTAACATGTCTATCTTCATACTTCTATCATCAGTTTGCCTGTGAGGTGCAAGGTCCTGCACCTGGGTTAGGGCAATCCCAAACACAAATATAGACTAAGTGGGGAATGGGGTAGATTTAGATTAGATATTAGGAGGAAGTCATTTACTATGAAGGTGAAAGGGCACTGGAACAGGTTGCCCAGAAAAACTGTGGCTGTCCCATCCCTGGAAGTGCTCATGGCTATGTTGGATGGGGCTTTGAACAACCAACTCTAGTGGGAGGTGGCCCTGCCCTTGCCAGAGAGGTTGGAACTAGATAATCTTTAAGGTCCATTCCAACCCAAATCATTCCATAATACTATGATTCTACGATGTTATGAAAGACAGTACCAAAAGCCTTACAAAAGACAAGCGACATCTACTATGCTTCCTTTAAATAACAGGTCAGTCACTTCATTAGTAAGAAGCTATCAGGTTAGTTGAGTGTTATTTTTAATTCTTAATACATACTGGCTATTCCAAATCACCTTCTTCTCCCTTCTGTGTCTGTGGAAAAGATTCCTACGTTTTCATCAGCTGCCCAGGGACTGAGATGAGGATGACTGGCATGTAGATCCCCCCACCTTTCCCTGTCACTCCTCTTAAAGATAGAAGTGATTCTTGCTTTCTCCCAGATTTCAAAAACATTTCCAAGTAACCATGACCTTTCAAAGTTAATCAAGAGCAGTCTCACTTCTATCAGCCAGCTCCCTCAACACTTTTCTGTGCAGCCCATCAGACTCCATGGACTTATGTGCACCTGGTTAGTTTAAGGGCTCCCTAACCTGGAAAACTACTAAAGGCATGTCTTCCTTGCTGTAGACTTTCTCAATGGTCTCAGGACCTGGGATTACTGAAGGCTGATACTAACAATAAAGACTTAAGTGAAGAAGGCAATGAGCACCTTGTCCTTTTCTGTGTCCTTTCTCACCGTGATTCCTGCCCCATTCAGCAGTGGGACCACATTTTCTTTAGTTACCCTTCTATTGTTTATGTATTTGTAGAAATCACCCTTGCTTTCTTTGACATTCCTTGCCAGATTCAGATCCAAGAAGGCATTGTTTTTTCTAGCTGCATTCTTGCACAATCATGTCTCTCTATTCCTCCTGGTTTGTCTGCTCTGCTGCCCTATCTTCTACACTTCATTTTTGTGTGTGAGCTAGTCAGGAACCATTCAGGCTTTGCCATACTTGCTTTATTTTCAGCTCACTGAGACAAATCAGTCCTGAGCTTGGAGGAGGTGTTTCTTGAGCATCAATCAGCTCTCGTAGATCCCTCATCTTCCAACACCGTGTCTTATAAATAACGGTTAGGCATCACCAGACCAAAATGTAAGACTTACTACAAGTAACAGTTCTTTGATTATGAGAAGTTTCCAGGAGCACCAGCCACTCTTATTAGATATTTTCATTAGTGATGGACTTTCAAGGCTCCCATTCTCCCTTACTTGTTGATGCTGTAGCAGGAAAAACCAAGGGCAATCATTGAATTCAGGTGCTAATTTGCATTCATAGTTTTTTAAATCTGTTTTAAGACAACTACTGCTGAGATGGAAATGTGAAAGGAGAATCCACTTAGTCTTCTCACTGCTGTGCTCCAAATACAACATGTGAAAAGATCAGAAGACTAACTGTTACATGGATTATATTTGTTGAAGCTGGAATTACACTCTGTAATTGCATACCCCAGTACATACTCATATGGGCTGCCTTTCAATTGAGCTTTCCAAATTCAGTATTCAAATGGTTGTTTTGCTAAATATATTAAATGTATTCCTTTTTTTGGACTGTACTTCTAAAATGTCATATAAGCTCACTCATCAGGAAAGCTTTCAGTTAGTAAACAAACTCTGCAACCTACAATAACAGATCTTCTGCGCTGTAGAACATTCAAATGAAAGTATTATCCTTGCAGTCTTGATAAGGTGTTGTGGTTTAAACCAAACCAACCATGCAGCTCGTTCACTCACTCAATCCCCCTTTCTTGCCCTCCCCTGCTTCCAGAGAGATGGGGGGAGAATCAAAAGAATGCATCTTCCACAGGTTGAGATAAGAACAGTTTAGTAACTAAGGTATAACACAAATCACTGCTGCTACCACCAATAATAATAATGATAAAGGAAAAGAATACAGCATCCCATCAACCGCAACAGATAACTCACGACACCCCACCAACCGAGTGCTGACCGACCACCTCTTCCAACCACCCCGAGAGAGCTAGGTCTTCCCTTCCGGATCACCCCCAGTTATATCCTGGGCATGACGTGCTATGGTATGGAATACCTCTTTGGTCAGTTTGGTCCTGTCAGTACAGTCCTGTCCCTCCTTCTTCCCAGCTGCAACTCCTCCCCAGCAGAGCATGAGGCTCACAAAGTCCTTGGTCAGGGAAAACATCACTCAGCAACAACCAAAAACATCGGCCTTATCAGCCTTGTTCCCGGGTTAAGTCAAAACACAGCTACTAAAGAGAAGAAAAACTGACTGCAACTGCTGAACCCAGGACATAAGGTTATATCTGTCAGGATAAATTGTTATTTTGTGCTACTCTTGAAAGATTTCAATTTACTTTCAGGTATAAAGCAAGAGTAGCCCTACACAAACATATCATAAATGTAACTCAGATCTAATAAATATAAATTGACTTTTTACTAAAAAGCATGACACCTAGTTTGAAGACACATTAATAAAATATGAACTAAAAATCAGTGATCTTATTTTACTTTATTTTATTTTATTTTATTTTATTTTATTGTACCTGGCATGTGATGTTTGCCAGACTCAAGTTAATTGTTTGGGGTTTGGGTTTTTTTTTTCAGTGATGGGCTTTCAGAAGTGATATCTAATATAGATATAGATGGAGAAGAACTTAATTTTTTTTTAATCAGCCTCAAGGTATCATGTCATTGATGACAATAGCAAGCACATACAAAATTTTGATTTTGGAGTTTTTTGGGGTATGCCAGTAACCACAAAATACAGCAATGAAAGTAGCTTTCTGAACTCTAAATGCTATCCCTATGACACTGTATTTTTGAATTTTCTTTTCAAGGACTTAAAGTTCCATAAAAAACACCACCCGGCTGGATGCTCTGTTGAGCAAAGGTGAGGGATTTGAATGTTCCCTTTCAATGACATTAATAAAAGTGAGATATGGAAATTCGTCCTCTGCCAGTTGTAGTTTTCCAGTTTAGGCTCTCACATAGTGCTGTTAGGTCAGGCAATGCAGTAAAAGAACCAGACAAAAGCACAAATTTATGGACTCTAATAAATTGCATGGATCCGTACGTGGACTAAATGCCACTGGGGTTAATTTATCTCCTATCTTAGCAACTACTGTGTGTATTAATAACGTTGATTTTTTTCTCCATTGAGCTAGTAGCTAGCTGATAGTGAGATTGTATAAACTTAGGAGAACTAAGTGTGACATTTTAAATCCAGACCACAAATCCATTACTACCTGTGCCAGATCTTCTGAAATTAGTGTCTTATTGCTAGTTTTCTGGGATAACCTGAAAATTCAGTTCTGGTTTTACCACTTATGAATCATGCAAATTACTGTAAATCACTTCAGTGAAATCATTAAACTCTCTGTTACACTGGGCTCTGGAAGATGTTTTGCCTGTGTCATGTAGTTGCAATAAGCCTGTCACCATCAGTGGACATGTTACTGTAAAGAGTAAAAATGTATTATATTAGTAAGGTTGCTTTATGAGTTTTTAAATAAACATGTTAATGCAAGGAGCTGACATGAAATCCAGAGGAAAGGCACACTGAAAGTTGGGGTTTTTCAATCAGAACACCTTTCAGACAGCTCCACTTCGCTTCCACAGTTCATGAGCGTCGGCTCTAAGAGCTCCCCAGCAGTGTGAGTTGAACCCAAGGAGGCAAAAGGAAGGGAACATTTTTTGGCATGGAAACAGTCCTCTCCCAGCTGTGCCCTTAACAGTAAGCTTCATCCTCTCTCAGAATTGTCTCCTCATAGATTTATCTATGTAAATATCATAGATTAAAAGAAACACAGTCAATACACATGTGTGTTTTATAAGTTTCACTTTAAAGTAGAAAACTGATGAATCTGTGCTCAGCCTTACCAGACCTGTTTGCTTCTTTCATTTGTTTGCTTCTGAAGGCAAGCAGAAATCCCTGTGTTGTTGCTGACTGTGTTTTGTGTCTCATTTTTCACTGCATTCCCATGTCTTAGTTTTATGTTCTGTCTTCTACTTTCCTAGCCTTTTTTTCAGGTACAGAAAAGATGCTTCTAACATAAGATGGTATTACCTGAGCTGTCAAAACTAGCCAGGCATCACTGTATGTGTAATTGCACACTGCCTCTGTGTTTGTAATGCATGAACATGTCGCAATATCTGTGTTTGCAAATTCAGAATATTAAACAGCTGTGTTTCTACTCTCTTCAGATCAACATAATATCTTTTGTTACCCTGTGGATAGTTTCCATCTAGGTGTTAGAGAAAGCATGGCTGCTTCTGACATGGAAGTTGCATCTCTGAGGCAGTCAAAACCACCTTATTCTTTTCCTTAGAAATTCCCAGAGGCACATTGATGCTTGAGGTTTCAACAGCATGTGAGCTTGGTTTTCTTTAACTCTTTTTTCTTTTTTTGTTCTCACTGAAGTCATGTTTAGACTAATAAGGAGTTCTCTTCAGTGTCGTATGTTGGCATGTCCACAGCAGCTGGAAACAGCCTTGAGATTGAGTGCTGGGAGAACAGAGCATGGACTCCAGGAAAGACTGCTTCTTCAGCAAGGGTAAGAGTTTCTTGGACATTGCACAGGTGGACACAAATTACAAGCTGTCTTCCTGAGGTGACTTTGAACTCTTTTGGTTCCTGCCACTTGCATCTGTGAGGATTTATGGAAAAGGATAGACAAAATCTGTTCTGACATTCCTGTGGCTCTTCTGGTTTCTTTTTTGTTTCTCCAGTTCTGATCCTTGGGCCTGCCCAAAGCAGCAACGTTTTTACTTGTTGTGGCACTTGCAGTTTCCTGGTCTCCTTTCCCCATTGCTCTCTCACAGGAAGAACAGGCTTCCTCTTCCATGTCCTGACTTCTCCATGACTGAGAAATGCAGCACTGCCTCTCTACTCACATTTTTTTGCTTCTGTTTCCATCAAGAAAACTATTCACAAGCCCTTTCATGGTCCTGGTAGCCCTGGGCATGTTGAATGTTATGCACTTCCAGGGTCTGGCTGGCTTCTCAGGGTCCTGAGTGGCCCCCTTGAGGGCATCATGCAGTCAAGAAGGGGTGGAAAATGTGGAGAGAGGTGTTAAGAACTCAGGAGACAAGCCACCACAATGTCACTGTCACTTGGCACAGGCGCAGATGATCGAAGTGTTCACCACAGCAATGGATGAATGGTGCAGGCACTCCTGTAATCTCTGGGTGAGACTGGCCATTTCTTTTTGTTTTCTTTCCCACCTCCCTCAATTTGAGTTTTAATTTCCTTTTATCATGGCAGCTTGTAGCCACTGTTGTGTTACTAAAGCTGTCCATTCTGCAAGAGGCTTGAGATGCTGGTCTGAAGCTGTGTGCACAGGAGGAGGTCAGCAACAGGAAATAAAATGAAAGCACAAATAAGTAAAACACTGTTATAGTAGCTGCAGAATTTCTACCTGTCTGTGGTGGGAACATCTTTGCCTCTGTTATTGCTGGATCTGGTTTTCCCACACTTGTGGGTTGTGGTTGCAGTTACGTGCAGTACCATTACAGCCTTCACACATTCATCTAACGTACTGAAAAGCATGATTTGGCTGGTGAGAAGGAAAATACAGCGTTTCTATTCATGAGATATTTTTATCCATTTCTGGGACAGCATCATTCAAAGAAAGGACAGCAATGTTCAAAGTGGAATAAAACAAGTCTGAAGATGTCAAAATGGGCAACCTCTCTCATACCTGCCAGATACCTTATATTAAAGACTCTTCAACTGTAACTTGAACTGATTATGTGAACTAACATGGTATTAATAGCTGTCATACATTGAATTGTGGTCATCTTGGTGACCACAGGTATTACAAAACCCGCAAAGCCTGGGACACAGTGCTCAAAGATCATAATTATTACCCAATGCAGAAGAATGACGGTCAGGATGGAGTTCATAAAAACAATGGATGTTTTGGGTAAGTTTTGAGTTGTTTCAGTTCTTGCTGGTCTGTGTTGCTAGCATGTGTGAGTTTAAGTGCCCTAAATGCATTGTAGGCCTAGGAAACATTTAGACAAATGAAAGAGCCCTTGATGTTTAAAGTTAAATGGATTTTCCACTTGTAATTTTGTGTGAGAGTTACAAAGCCTACGTAAAAAAGCCTTACAAATGTAAAGGCTGGAAATGGAGTTAATGTCATGGAGGTATCTTGAATACAAAACTAAACTGGTACCTCATGCCCAAGATAAAAAGGCACAAAACAGGGAAAGGCTATATTTTTATAATAGGGATTGTATGCAGGAATCTGGGACACCTTTTTTCTCAGCAGTTAGCATGAGTAGCTAGCTGAGTGGGTAGAAAGAAAAGTCGAACAAGGAAGAATTTAGAGGAGACTATTGTCTCGTGACTGCATTTAGGACTTTATGGACACAGCTTCTGGGATAGCTACAGAACATAATGTAATAGATAGTGAGGGCTACAGTTTTGTTAGTCAGCTTCTGAAAGGAAAAATGGGCAGTCAGTTACTCACCTAAGTTTTCAGAGTCATGCATATACAAGTCTCCAGCCTGAGTATACACCTCATAGACTCACAAATTTTTTACCTATGAAACTTATCACTCTTCTCCAGGCATAGAGATATGAGTCTCGCAAAGAGTGTTTTATCCATTTTCTTCACACTACTAAAAATCAAAACTCTGTAGGTTATCTTCCATTATAAGATGGAGAACATGCTGCTAGAGGAGAAAAAACAGCTATTTGCACAGCACGGAGCAAATCACAGGCAGATTTTTGCAATGAATAATAACTATTATTCCCACCAACAGAATGTGAAAATGTTAAAGAAAGCCTCTTGATCACACTGGACTGAGTTTATGATGACTTGTTCATTCCATGAGGAAGACGAAAATACAAATATGGATCAATGTATAACTTCCTTTAGGGCTATCATACTGGCCAGTACCTGCATGAATATGATGCTCCTCAGGGCTAAGACTGTTGGCATCTTACACCGAAAGACTACCACCTGAAGAAAATTATCTAAAAACACTTTATTCAGTAGGATATTCATATTATATGTGTTGTTAAAAAGGAAAATACACGAATCTATCAAGCTTTACAAGGTACTAGATCACAAATACTTAGATGGTTGATGATCAAATACTTCTCAAATGATTGTGAGATGGCCCTTGAGAGGGTTTTCCAAATCCTCAGAAAACCTGAAGGACTGTCTGTTTAAGACAGTTCAAGGCAGCTCTGGATCTGACCCTTTTAAAACTCCAGTGACACATCAACATAGCAACTGCTCTCTTCTTAGTCAGCTAGATATGACACTACTGCTGTTCCTCATTCTCAGATCCAGCCAGTGGTGAAACATGGTGCAAATTCCCAGTAGACATGCATTCCCTGTATAGACATAGATAGCCACAGCTCAGTATAGACAGTAACAGCGTGCCTTTGCAGGTACTCACATAAACACAAACAGCATTCATGTAGACATGAACGAGACAGAAGACCTGAGCTTGCTCTCATTCGACAGCTAATAAGGCCTCAAATTTACTATCTGGATCTCATCTATATACCTGCACCCACTTGTAGACACACACAAGTTCATTCACATGAGTGTCTTTAGTTGTCTTTCTGGTAGCTTGCTCCTAAATCACTTTGTACCCTGTAACCATCTTTATTTTTATCCCTTTTTAATGTTTTTGTGTTGTTGCTTCTCCCTGTTCTACGGAGATCCTTTGCTTCCTTTAATCTTCCCTCTAAAAGTCACATAATGCCTTGTACATTCTGACATTCCTCTTAAGTGATTGAACAGTAAACTTTATACAGTCCCAGAATCTCCCAAAATATCCTGTCAGTTTGTACTTTATTATGAGACTCATACCAATAGGCTATAACTAGCTTGTTTCCTTCTTCCTACCAAAGTCACGCGGGAATGATTCTTGCAACAAAGGACTGATCAGTGTCTCCTTGTCTTCTTACAGTCCTCACTGCTCACTGTCAGTTAGGTAGCAGACTGCTTCATGGGAAGCACTAAATAGAGCTGGGGGCACCACCCACACAGCCAGCCCATGTTTTCTCCATCACAGTAAGCAATATTTTTCCCTTTTTCTTTCCCTTTCCATTTTCCCTCCATCTCCCTCTTCCCCTTTCTTTTCCTCCATCTCCTTCTTCCCCTTTCTTTTCCTCTTCCCCATTTTTAATTCTTGTTTCCCTTTTCCCTTTCCCTGCCAAGTGTCCATCAGGTTGGTCAGGGAGAGGAAAGAAGGCTAAGAATAGGTACATAAGCTCCACCTTGCCTTTCTTGGCTTTTTTCTGAACCAGACTAATTCCCAGGTGGGCCATCAGACTGACCCACAAGTAAGTGTTGTGCAGCAAACAAGTGTACCAGGGCCCGGGAACGGTGAGTGATGGTCCTTAAGTGGATGGAGGCTGAGAGCCTGATTGGCTACCCTGCTGCACCTGCACGCCCAGGCAAAAGAAGAGAAAGACGTGACATGGAGACAGAGACCCATTGCTATGCTGCTTTTGGGGCTCATGCTGTACTTTGGTTGAGGCTCCTGATGTTGTCCCTGACCATCCTCATGCTTCTAGTTGTGGAGCCCGTGGTGGGCCTGACTGGCACAGCCATGAGTGCAGGCTACAGTTGAGTGTTTTCTGCACAAGGTGTTTATATAGGAGTAAGGATTAAAAGAAAAGAAACCCAATAGAAGAAGGGAAAATGGCATGCGAATTGACGTAATTTGTGGCCATTGTGTGTGTTGAACAAGCAAGGCCTAGAATGACATTTTCTTTAAAAGGAAGAAATGGCATAAACTCAGTTGTGCACCACTGAGGTTTTTTGTTCAGAGAAACAGTTGGAAGGAGCCCTTTAATGCACCACTATGGACTGAATTTTTGTTAGCTATTTGTATGCCAAGTGTTTTATATTCTATGTGGCTGCAAATCATGCTTTTTACACTAAAACTGTCTTCATGTAAAGTGGTTAGCACTAGGGAAGACTCTAATTTTCTTCTTTCAGTGGTCTGCTTTTTCATGAATTCCTTTCCTAAGACCCTTTTTATATTCTTCTTCATGTCTCCATTTTATTCTCCCTTCCTGTTTTTTTTCATAGCTTTTCTGTGCTTTGTTGTGGCCAACAAACCCCTAGAATGTATTTCCTTAATAATTAATTTTAAAATACAAGAAAAAATATATTTTACTGTCCATTAAGAGAACAGTGTTGCCTTCTTCATGAATCTGGGACATCAGCTGAGGTCATAACTCAATGCAGGCATTGCACAGCTGAAACTTTTCCCTTTGGATCTATAGATATGCCTTAGCTCTGTTTTTAAATACTGTTATTGCCAGACATCAAGGTGCAGCCAGCAGTTTCTCATGTAAGAAAATTGTCTAAATCATAACCTTACATTTTCCCTCCTATATAAAAGAAGTACCATATCTTGGCTCTTTCTAGATCAATAAGAGAAGCCTCAGAGGAGAAGACAAGGGTAAAGACCTCGTGAATGTCGGGGAAGCGGAGTGACTGTAGAGGATACAAAGAGTTGCCTTTAAAAGGGAGCTTGTCATGGATGGGTGAGGATGACCCACTTGGAGTTTTATGTGCATTTCTGGTGTCCTCAACCTGAGAAGGACATGGAGCTGTTGGAATAAGTCCAGAGGAGGGCCATGAGGATGATCAGGGGATTGGAGCACCTCCCATATTAAGACAGGCTGAGAAAGTTGGGACTGTTTAGCCTGGAGAAGATAAGGCTGTGTGGAGACCTCATAGCAGCCTTCCAGTATGTGCAGGGGGCCTATAGGGATGCTGGGGAGGGACTCTTCATTAGGGACTATAGTGATAAGACAAGGGGTAATGGGTTCAAACTTAAACAGGGGAAGTTTAGTTTGGATATAAGGAAGAAATTCTTTCCTGTGAGGGTGGTGAGGCACTGGAATGGGTTGCCCAGGGAAGTTGTGAGTGCTCCATCCCTGGCAGTGTTCAAAGCCAGGTTGAACAGAACCTTGGGTGGCATGGTCTAGGGTGAGGTGTCCCTGCCCATGTCAGGGGGGTTGGAACTAGATGAACTTAAGGTGTTTTCCAACACTGACTATTCTATGATTCTATGATTCTATAAGCTGCTTTTTCCTTTGAGTGTATCCGCTAGCTATATCAGTTGAGTTAATCAGCCAGTTATGTTATTAAAGTATTTCAACCAACTGTGATGTTAAGAGTATTATAGAAATCTGTGAAAAAAATCACATTTATTGTGATTCAGCTGCCTACTGCAATTGCTATGCTATGCTCTGCTAAGAGCAATTTGCACTTGTGTTGTGGTTTATGTTCATTGCTGTATCAGTTTGCTAAATCAAAATCCTGTGTAAGGTAGCCTTATATAAGTCTGGTATTGAAAAATAAATCCTCCAAATGTGCAATATCAAAAAGAACCTGGACATTAGTTAGTGTCATGGACAGGATATTCCCAAAGTTTAGCATTACCTGCTATTGTACAAGCAGATATATATAAGAGGAATAAAGAAATTAAAAAGTTCTAACAAGTTGAAGTAGGAAGTGGGAAAACCAGGTTTGTGCTGGCTGATAGGATGTTGCTTGCAACAGTAGTAAATAAGCTAGAAGGGTAAGACTATATAAGGTTAACATGCTAGAAATACAGAACAGTAATAAGTGATAATACGTTGTATAAAATGTGACATACACAGCTAGAAATTCAGAACAGGTCACTGGAATGACAACTGCAGCACTAGATCATAGCTGGTGCCCATATACACAGCAATCACTTACAGTGGTTTAGTTAAATAAAGACAGTTAAAGAAATGGCCACTATGTATACTGTGAATAGTGAATGGTGAGAAGGTATCTGGTTTGATGCCAGCTCTCCCAGTCTTCCTCACACTGATGATTCAGATGATCAGTGAGAAGAAGATGAGCTGAAATTGATTGCATCTGTGATAAAAATGAAACAAATACTGGGTGCCCTCATACAACTACAAAAGGTTTATCTTCCTTGAAAGTAACTGACCTTCAGATAAATCTTTCAACTAAGTTCAGGGAATGTGCCCCTAGAATAGATGGCCAGTTTATGGGCAAAGGAGGAAATCAGATACTCTCACGGTGGATGAGGTTCAGAATTTGGTGTTAGGATCACAGGTGTTCCTACAGACCTCTCACCACAGCAGGCTGCCTCACTGCAGGGATCTGCTCTTCACCAGGTCAGGCAGCTCCCCTCATCAAGGATGGGTGAGGAACTGATACCCTCAAAGTCTTGCTTATGGACAAAAATTAAACATCTCTATCATACTACTCTCTTATTTTTTCACTGATTCTTAGAAAGCTGTTTCTCTTCCATGTAGGATGAATAAATTTTTATTATTTTTATCTTAATTTACAGTCCTAGATTCCAGTGATTTCTAGATGCTTGTGGGAAGGGCTGGTTGGACCTTTTTTAGTGCCCAGGGGAACTTGAAGCCAATGTTATCATGCTGTCTGTGTGTATATATGTTTTTGTTTGTCCCCAGTGAATGATTTCAACAGAGAGATTATCAAAGGCATCAGGTTCAGGGACATTTCTCTGTTTTTCTCAGAAACAGATGAGTGACAGAAGAAAAAGAGCACTTGTTGAGAGGGAAAGCTTAGGAATTTTTTTTTTATTGAATGTCAGAGAATCCACATAGGCAACCACCATCAGAAATAAAGTTTCAAGAGAACTATTGCTTAAAGAGCTTTATTATATTACTAATTTTTTTTTAACACAAAATTGAATTATTTTGAATTTTCTGATATTTTTTCCTCCATTCTAGCCAATGTAAGCCTACTTCTGCAGAACAAACAATCTTATTTTTATTCCTCTGTCCTGTTCCTTCATGTTTGTTAGAGGATGAAAAGTAGTCACACACAGAGGTATTTTTATTTGCTTTCTCAGAGACAGAGACTAGATGCTTTTTGGCTTTAAAAGTCCCTCATACTCCTATTTTCACAGAAGTCCAGCCCCACATGCAGAGCTGTTGTGTTGGACAAGTCCATCTTCCTCATCACAGCTCCAAGCATTATTTGTTTCTGATAGCAGTAAAACATTCAGTAAGTCCTGTTGAGGCAGGAAGCATGTTCAGAAATCTTCACTGGGTCCCTCTGATTCATTTCCAGGAGAAACTTCTGGGTCAGGATTCTCTGTTCTCAGCACACTCATTTTGAAGTCCAGCCTGGGAAAAGAGAAACAATTCAGTCCTTAGTTACACAATTTTATCTTTTCACTTTCCCATTAATTGTTTTTTTCTTATTACTCTGTGCTAAACTTTCTAGAAAACTAGTTCGCTTTAAAATGTGCTTAAGCCCAGAAAGTTTGTCTTCAGATTCCCCAGCTTTTTGTTTTACTTCATTTACATGTCCTTGATTTCATTTCTGTCACTGTAAGAACTGAATCAATCTATTAGCTAGTAAAGAATTTTCATATATTTATTTACTGTCTTCGTTATCTGAGATGCTCCACCATTAAACCTTTTGAAAAAGATAATATGGCCATTTTGGAATCAAGTTGTTTGCCTAGGGACAATGGAGATATTTCATGGTCCTCTACTGGACTGGTTTAAATTTAAAATCCCTTTTGTAAATTGATCTAATTCCATTTCATTTTAATTTCAACGTAATACCTTAAGTGAGTTACTATCAAATCTCATTCGCTGTATTTGCAGTGTATCTTGTCTGTTACAGGAGACATGTATACATTAGTATTTCATTAGCTTTTTTGCCTTGCTGTCAAATGACAACAAGTATTGTTACAGGAAATATTTGTCTCCCTTGATTGTGAAAAACATAAAATTGAATGTCTTCTTGGAAATGAATGAAATCATTTGCTCTTCTGCTTCTTAAATGCAAGTGTTCTAGCACTGCTGGAACTGGAAGTAATTTGTGTATATTGAAGAATTAGTTTAAGAAAGGTGAACAGTATACTTGCTGTTGTGCATGTGCTCAACTACAGACACAAAACACTGAATTATACTTACTTTTACTGGGGCTAAATTTGTTTCAGTGGGAAAATCATGTACAAAAAGTGATGTCACCACATAATGATTCCAGACATGAAAACCTAAGTTGAAGGGCAAAACAGAAAACATTTTCTAGATCATTCCATCCCAACACGCCCAGCCAGTTACCAGCACCTATAACAAATGCTTGAAGTGATGCAGAGATATTTCAGCTGCTCCAGCCAATGAGCCTACTTCATTTGGACCTTGGCTCAAATGCCTGCATATAAACACATGTAGTATGGGAAATAAACAAGAGGAATTAGAGATGTTTGTGTGGCTACAAGAATATTATATCACTGGTATCACAGAAACATGGTGGGATGGCTCTTATGACTGGAGTGTTGGAATGGAAGGTTACAGGTTCTTTAGAAAAGACAGACTTGGCAGGTGGGGAGTGGAAGTTTCTATTTATGCCAGTGATAGGCTGGAAAGTATGGAACTCTGTCTGGGGGTCAGGTCATCAGTCAACAGAGTTTGTGGGTCAGGGTTAAAGGGAGAACAGCTATGGGGGACATCAATGTGAGGATCTGTTACAGACCTCCTGATCAAGAGGACTCTGGATGAAGCACTCTACAGAGAGATAGGAACAGCCTCATGCTCACAGGCCCTTGTTCTCATAGGGGACTTCAACCACCCTGACATCTGTTGGAGGGATGGTACTGCCTGGCACAAGCAATCCAGGAGGTTCCTCAACTATGTGTAAGACAATTTCCTTCTGTAAGTAATAGAAGAGCTGACAAGGAGAGGTGCCCTGCTTGGCCTCGTGCTCACCAACAGGGAAGGGCTGGTTGGAAATGCGACACTCCAGGGTAGCCTTGGATGCAGTGATCATGAGATGGTAGAATTTGAAGAGTGTGCAGCAAACTCACTGCCCTGAACTTCAACAGAGCAGACTTAGGCCTCTTCAGGAAACTGCTTAGTAAGGTTCCATGGGATATAGCTCTAGAGGGCAGGGAGGCCCAAGACTGTTGGTTGGTATCCTTGGATCACCTGCTACAAGCTCAGGAGTGTTGCATCCCAACTAGAAGGAAGTGCAGCAGGGGGGTCATGAGACCTCCTTGGATGGATAGGGAGCTGCTGAGGACACTTAGAGATAAAAAAAGGCTTATGAAAGGTGGAAGCAAGGACAGGTGGCCTGGGATGAGTACAGGGTTGTTGTTCGGGAAGCTAGGGACCAGGTTAGGAAAGCTAAGGCCCAGT
This sequence comes from Agapornis roseicollis, assembly GCA_002631895.1. Lineage (NCBI taxonomy): Eukaryota > Metazoa > Chordata > Aves > Psittaciformes > Psittacidae > Agapornis > Agapornis roseicollis. Next base: position 12,710 of record NDXB01003723.1, on the reverse strand, counting down.
TAGAATTAGACTTGGCTAGGAATGTGAAAGGTAACAGGAAGGGATTCCATAGGTATGTAGCAAATAAAAGACAGACTAGGGACAACATGGGCCCTCTCTGGAAGCTATCAGGAGAACTGTCTTCCCTGGATTTGGAGAAGGCTGAGGTTCTTAATGACTTCTTTGCCTCAGCCTTCACTGGCAAATGCTCTGACCACACCACCCAAGTCTTGGAAGGCAAACACAGGGACTGTGAGAATGAAGACCTTGGGCCCACTGTAGGAGAGGATCTGGTTCGAGACCATCTTAAGGACCTGAACATGCACAAGTCCATGGGACCTGAAAGAGCTGGTGAATGAAGCTGCTAAACCACTGTCCATCATATTTGAAAAATCATGGCAGTCAGGTGAGGTTCCCAACGACTGGAAAAGGGGAAATATAACCCCCATTTTCAAGAAGGGGAAAATGGACAACCCGGGGAATTACAGACCAGTCAGTCTCACCTCTGTGCCTGGCAAAACCTTGGAGCAGATTCTCCCAGAAGTCATGCTAAGGAACATAAAAAACCAACAAGGTGCTTGGTGGCAGCCAGCATGGCTTCACTAGGGGGAAATCCTGCCTGACCAATCTGATGTTCTTCTATGATGGGGCTGCAGAACTGACAGACAGGGGTAGAGAAGTTGATGTCATCTACCTGGACTTGTGCAAAGTGTTCAACACTGTCCCACATGACATCCTTGTCTCTAAATTGGAGAGACATCAATTTGATAGGTGGAGCACTCAGTGGAAAAAGAACTGGTTGGATAGCCTCAAGCAAAGAGTTGTGGTTAATGGCTCAGTGTCCAGCTGGAGACCAGTGACGAGTGGTATCCCTCAGGTATTGGTGTTGGGACCGATCTTGTTCAACATCTTTGTCACTGATGTGGACAGTGGGATTGAGTACGCCCTCAGCAAGTTTGCTGATGACACTAAGCTGTGTGGTTCAGTTGAAACACTGGTGGGTAGGGATGCCATCCAGAGGGACCTTGAAATGCTTGTGAGGTGGGCTGATGCCAACACTAAGAAGTTCAGCTGATACGAAGACAGGCTGACAAATTGGGGCTGTTCAACCTGGAGAAGAAAAGGTTGCGTGGAGACCTCATACCAGCCTTCCAGTATCTGAAGGGGGGTTATAGGGATGCAGAGGATGGACTGTTCATTAGGAACTGTAGTGATAGGACAAGGGGTAATGGGTTAAAACTGAAACAGGGAAAGTTCAGGTTAGATATAAGGAATTTCTTTAGTTTGACGGTGGTGAGGCACCGGAATGGGTTGCCCAAGGGAAGCTGTGAATGCTTCTTCCCTGGCAGTGTTCAAGGCCATGTTGGACAGAACCTTGGGTGACATGGTTTAGTGGGAGGTGTCCCTGCCCATGGCAGGGGGGTTGGAAATAAATGATCTTAAGGTCCTTTCCAACCCTAATCATTCTATGATTCTATGATTTGGCATACTTACTCCTTCTATCATTCAAGTGCATTGGTCCAGAACTAGACTGGTATATCTTTTTGGGTTTTGCATCATGGATGCATATTTACAGCAATAATTTTGCAAAGTAATTTGTGCAGAGTAACTTTCAAGCTATCAAGTGTATTTTTATGGCAATCAGAAACAACAGAAAGAGGCAAGTCGTTGATAACAAATAAACAAATCATCGATAACAAAGAAAACAGGCAAATTGTTGATAACTTTTTCAGAATAGCCTACAGTTACTTGGTAAACTGCATCTGGTGATGTACAGCAAGTCCCACGTATTAGGCTTTCAGCGTTGATTTCAAATATTCATCAGACAAACAGGTTGGCAGTAGGTGGGTAGGAGATAAAATTTGCCACACACTATTCCTCTGGCAGTTACGATGTCAGAGTTATTTACCTCTCGTCTGTGTATGATTTTGCTCAGGGACCAACCTGTGAGGCTGGGTACCACTGTAAACCTGGCCATGCAGAAACCAGCTGGAAGACTGCCATCACTTTCAGTGGAGTCAGATTTCATCCCTGCTGTTTTACTGCAAAAGCCAAGGTATGTGTAGAAAAACGAAACAAAACAAAAAATCTCACTAGTCTCTTGTCCCCCTGGGGAGGAATGTAATAATAAAAACTGAGGAAAGCCAATATATGCATCACTAGAGCATTCAAGTGCAAAGTATAACATAATACTAGTCAAGGAAGTCTTTTGAGGCCTGTCCTCTGACTTGAAAGGAGAAGAGTTCAGATGCACTTATGTCATTTATTTGAAATGTGCAACTCAGTTTACCACTAGGTTTGGTGAATTGCAGCAGATACAGCCCTTTAGTGTCTCTGTCTTTGAGATTTGCTTTAGGCTCCTTTCGCATGTGAGAAAAGTGAAAACTCTAAGTTGTGGCTTTTCTTCTGTATGTGAGTACATCACACTGTAACACAGGTGGCCCTGGCCCAGGCACAGCTAATGCTGCAGCTTTTCACTTCTGGTTGTATCCATCAGGAGCTCTAAATTAAAATGACAGAGACTGCTGCTTTTTACCTTGTGCTAAGGGAGGATAAAAAGTCATGGTCTGTGTGGCCAGAGCATGCCCTCTACCCAGCAGCAGACAGTGCAAATGACAGAAGCTGCAGGGGGCTTTAGTGGGATACAAAGTCATATGCATACTTTAGTAAAACAAAAAAAAAAAGAAAACAGGCCACCAGGTGAAAGCAAAAGTAAGTGATTCATAGGACACTACTTCTGTGAAGGGGCCTTATTTAGCTACAAAAGCATTAGCATTTTGCATCTTGATTTCAAATCTTGTTGGAGGACAGATAAAGCTGCAGGCAAAGCCATTTACCCACAGTCCAGTAGCTGCCTTGATTCATCTGAGGTTTTTCAGTGGTTATGTGAAAGGACTGATTGTCCTGTTCTGGACATCTTTATTTTCAAGTAACCCCCACTCACCGTGCAAATTATCAATTTGCCACAGAAAATTGAGGAGTTAATTATGAAGATGGTCAACAAAGTCAAGGAGGACTGACAAAATCTGTGTTCCCTGTTAGATGTGTCAACAATACCATGATGAATACATGCAACTCACGGGTCAGCAAGGGAGCAACTGATGAGCAGTACTAAGGACTTCCAACCACTCCAGCCAATAACAGAGCATCGTCAGGGACCCAACTGAAATGCCTCTAGACTAATGCACATAGCACAAGGAACAACGAGGAGGAGTTAAAGGTGTACATACACTTGAAGGGCTATGACTTCACTGGCATCACGAAGACATGGTAGGATGCCTTCTGAGAATATACAGGCTTTTTAGGGAGGACCAGCTGGGGTGATGAGGAGGGAGTGTCACTCTCAATGCCAGTGACCAGCTAGAGAGCACAGAGCTCTTCTGAGGGATGAATGAGGAACTGACTGAGAGCTTATGCGTGAGGATAAAAGGGACGACAGCAAAAATCACAATGGGGGTCTGCTATAGGCCATCTGACCATAAAGACCAAGGGTGTGAAGCCTTTCATAGACAGATAGGAACAGCTTCACATTCGCAAGCTCTAGTCCTCATGGGGGACTTCAACCACACTGGTATCTGTTGTAGGGACAGCACAGCAGGACACAAACAATCCAGGAAGTTCCTGGAATGCGCTGATGATCCAACAAGGAGGACAGACCTTGTCCTCACTTGGAAGGAGAGGCTGGAGAATATGAAGCTGGAGAGCAGCCTTTGCTGCAGTGCCCAAGAAATGTTGCTGTTTGATTCCATGGAGCCACCTGGCACTAGTGTGGCAATGGGCTGAGCCTGAGACGACATCAACTCTTGGTGGATAGCATGACTGTACATGGTTTTCTCAGGTGGTGTTGGGTATCTACAAAATGTTTCGTATGTCTGGTATGTCTCATCTCTACAATGAATGATATCAAAATGGATTTTTAAAAGTACTGTAGAGCCATTTAATTTATTTGTAATAATACGTGCATCTGTTATCATACCATATGTATATATGTGTCATATATATTTATATGGTTTGGTTTTTTTCTTTGGTTTGGTTTGGGACTTTTTTTTTTTTTGGGGGGGGG
>NDXB01003722.1:15795-38798 GCA_002631895.1 Agapornis roseicollis | reverse complement strand
GGGTAGGTCATGTTTGACCAACCTGATTTCCTTTTATGACCAGGTGACCCGCCTGGTGGATGTTGTCCATTTGGATTTCAGCAAGGCCTTTGACTCTGTCTCCCATAGCATACTCTTGGAAAAGCTGGTGGCTCACGGCTTGGACAGGAGCACTCTTTGCTGGGTCAGGAACTGGCTGGATGGGCGGGCCCAGAGAGTGATGGTGAATGGTGTTGCGTTCAGCTGGCAGCCAGTCGCCAGTGGTGTCCCTCAGGGGTCTGTACTGGGACCGGTTTTGTTCAATATTTTTATTGATGACATGGATGAGGGTATCGAGTCCTTCATCAGAAAGTTTGCAGACAACACCAAACTGGGAGCTTGTGTCGATCATTTGGAAGGAAGGAGGGCTCTGCAGAAAGACCTGGATAGGTTGGAGAGATGGGCAGAGGCCAATAAGATGAAATTTAATAAGTCTAAGTGCTGAGTCCTGCATTTTGGCCACAAAACCCCTCTGTATTGTTACAAGCTGGGGACAGTGTGGCTGGAGAGTGTACAGGCAGAAAGGGACTTAAGGGTACTGGTGGACTGCCAGCTGAACATGAGCCGGCAGTGTGCCCTGGTGGCCAAGAAGGCCAATGGCATTCTGGCCTGTATTAGGAATGGTGTGGCCAGCAGAAACAAGGAGGTTATTCTTCCCCTGTACTTGGCACTGGTGAGGCCGCACCTTGACTACTGTGTCCAGTTCTGGGCCCCTCAGTTTAAGAAGGATGTGGAAATGATTGAGCGTGTGCAAAGAAGGGCAATGAGGCTGGTGAGGGGCTTGGAGCACAAGCCCTATGAGGAGAGATTGAGAGAACTGGAGTTGTTTAGCCTGGAGAAAAGGAGACTCAGAGGTGACCTTATCACTCTCTACAACTTCTTGAAAGGAGGTTGTAGGCAGGTGGGGGTTGGTCTCTTTCACCAGGCAGCAACGGACAGAACGAGAGGACACAGTCTCAAACTGCACCAAGGAAGGTACAGGTTGGATATTAGGAAGAAGTTTTCACAGAAAGAATAATAAAGTATTGGAAGAGTCTGTCCAGAGAGGTGGTGGAGTCACTATCCCTGGATGTGTTTAAAAAGAGACTGGATATGGCACTTGATGACATGGTTTAGTTAGGTGTACGGCATGGGCTGGACTTGATGATCTTAGAGGTCCCTTTGTTACCGAAAATCCGAATAAGAAACTTATCAACACCAATGGGATGTAGTTAAGCAGACACTTCTTTATTACGGTGCCGGGTGCACGGGGGATAGCTCTTAACGTGCACACCTTGCACCAAAATCAAGCTTCTTACATAGAGCCTACTAATACATAAACATGTTATTTCCCAACAATCATTAACATATTCTCCCCCTATTTCCGATTCTGCGCAACTAAAGTTAGAATCCTCTAGAAATGAGTCTGGGGTACAATTTGGGTGGGTGGTCAGTGAGTCGGTGGTCGCTATCTCCCCCTGCCGGAATTACCTTTTACCTAATTCCACGGTATCCTTGGCAGGTAACTATAAAAAGTTACGGTTGGCTCTCTTTGCTCTAATTAATCTAGACCTTGACAGCTACCTACATTGTTCTACATAAACTGCTTGTACTACCTGTTGCTATGAAATGATTTTGACCTATCCCTTTGGGTCCTGGTACAGGGCTATACAGGGAATTTCATAACAGCACCTGGTTACCATACAAACATACTTCTCACTAAAACATTTCTTATAACGCTAAATTATTAAAATTAAGTATTATAAACTATGGATTAAATTTTAATTACCAAAATTCTAACTATCAGTAACATTTCCCCCCTTTGAAAGTGTTGAAAGTTATTTCAATACTTTCACCATTATCACTTTTACTGTTCAGCACTTTACTTATTATCATGTTCAAAGCTAAGATTCGTTTTAGCATATTTTGGTGAACCATAGTCTGGTGGAATAGTAGGTAACTCTCATCAAAATGAGTGGAATCACTACTTGTCTGCCTTTCTCTCCTGGATGGCTCTTTGACAACAGCAGAGGCCATCCCTCACATCAAGGTCTGGCATGGCATGTGTCTCCACTGCTCTACGCCTGTTGGGTTGCAGCCAGCAGTGGAGCTAAAGGTTCTTCTTGGTGGCAAACACAGAGGCCAACCCAGTCTTGCCCTTGATTGTGGTATTAGGCATTTGGTTAACCTTAGTTCTTACATTTTGTTGTTAATGGAGAGTTTCACCTGTTTCATCTAATAACATGTCACTATTATGGCAGAATACACACAAGTTTACATTAGCAAAATAACTATTACTGAGTACAGTAGCATGTTGAAAATGTTGATGGCAGCGAGGGATTAGCCAAAGGAATTTCTTATCAGTGGAGTTCTTCCACCCTCTTAATTTTTCCATAACACTACCATCGTATTAAAATCTTTCCAGCTTTGGCCTTAACATTTTTCAGCAGCTGTTACAAATTTACATGCTCTAGCACTTTTACAAGTGACAAATCCATACAATACAAGGTACAATTTCTTATTAACAATTGGTTAATACAGTTGGTTTTATATAATAAATCACAGCCTCTAATAATAGCTACTTTACAAACACACATATTTGTTTCTTTTCAGTTGCCCCCAAGTGATGTTTTGCAATCATCTGTTTTTCTCTCCCTCTATCTCACTCTGCTTGGGGTATTCATGGTCAGCTTCTGTAGCTGAGGCATTGGTTTCTTCCAATCGTCTGTCCAGTTCATGGCAAGGCTTGACAGACTTTGCAGGGAGTTGCCCTGGACCTGTAGGTAGGAGAACACCTTCCCCAGGTTATCAGTTCTTGAAAAGTAGACAGGTTAAAGTGATTCCTTAAAACAAAAACATCCTAATACAAAAAAAAAATTGCAAAGTGTTAACAGTCAAAGAGTTTGTTGTATCATTACCCACTTTTCTTTCTTTTTCTGTCACCCTAATGTTGCTTGGGTGACGGTTGATAAAGTTTGTGGTTATACTATCCCTTTAAAACCGAATAAGTTGCTCCTGTATCCACTATAATTCCACTTTATTTCCTCTTGTCCCTAGTTTTAATTTAACCAGTTGGTCTGCTAGGGAAGATTCCCTAGGTCCCTATCAGTCTAGTTCCAGTTCAGTCACCGGAGCCACCCCATGGCACTCCTCCCCCCCCAGGGCAGTCTCACTTCCAGAGTCCAAACTCACACTGGTTTGCTTCCTTGGTTTTCACTTTTTCCTCACAGTTGCTCACCTTGCTCTGCAGGGGTTACAGATGCTGCCTCTGCAACAGCAGCGTTTGTTTAACCCTTCCTTAACTCTGAATGTGAATGTGCTGCTTGTTGCCAGTGAAAGCAATCTTTTTAACTTTAAACATCTATTCCCAATATCACAGGCTGAACAACATCTCTCCAGTTTAACTTTCAGATTTTCCCTGTCCTTTTCCAAAGCCAAAATTAAGGGATCCGGTGGAGCTACCAACTCTGCATTCAGTCTGTCACTCTGGGTGGTTGCTTAAGGTGAAAAACATATCTACATACATAACTTTATCCCATTTTTCTTCTCTCCTACAAAACAGCATTAACTGAAAAATAGTATTATAATTCAAAGTACCATTCACAGGCCATTTTTTCCTGATCTTTCAAAGTATACAAAGGCCACCATTGTTTACAACATTTTACCAATATGTTCTTACTTACAGAGCCCCCAGGAGACCCTCCAAGTTTTTTCAGTATACCAAAATGAACTCTAAAGGACTCTTTTTCAAGATTTCTTCACTCTGTTGATTTCCCACTATCAATCTCACATTCACACACACACACACACACACGGGATCCCACAAACACACTCCACAGAATTACAACACTTGAGACAAAAAGACTGAAATTTAATCAAACAAACAACAGTTAATAACACAGTTATAACATCCTGTCACCAATACCAAAATCACAAGACCCACAGATCCGAACCTCTCACTCACTCATATTCAACTGTACGTCCCTCTCTCACAGTCACACTCACACAGCTTTGTAATTCATTACCTTAATCCAGGTAGGTAACACAATAAACACAGAACTCAACACCTTAGTACTCAGTCAAGACAAACAATTCCACAATATATGACACACACACAAAAACTTCTAACTTACGTTAGAGGTACAACTTGTGGAACACTATAGCTACCATATAGGTTCCAGTCTCCGCTATGTCCAGCCCTGCAATAGCTTTCGCTTATGACTTACGGGCAGACGCCTAGGCTTCCACTCCACAAGGATCCTCTGCCCAACCCTGCGCAGCTTTCACCACATCTGACAGGCAGGCTACAGCGAGGGGACTCGAACCCACTCACGGTGGGACTCGAACCCACTCTTCCTGAGGCGGGACTCGAACCCACTCTATACTGTGGGACTCGAACCCACTTTCCTGACGTGGGACTCAAACCCCCTCCATACTGTGGGACTCGAACCCACTTTCGTGAGGTGGGACTCTAAATATCAGTAACACCTTCCAACCTGGTGATTCTGTGATTCTATGATTCTGTATTGAATGCTTCATCCAACCTGGCCTTGAACACTGCCAGGGATGGAGCACTCACAACCTCCCTGGCCAACCCATTCCAGTGCCTCACCACCCTAACAGGAAAGAATTTCTTCCTCATATCTATATATATCTAAACCTCTCCTGTTTAAGTTTGAACCCCTTACCCCTTGTCCTGTCACTACAGTCCCTAATGAAGAGTCCCTCCCCAGCATCCTATAGGCCCCCTTCAGATACTGGAAGGCTGCTATGAGGTCTCCATGCAGCCTTCTCTTCCCCAGGCTGAACAGCCCCAACTCTCTCAGCCTGTTGTCGTATGGGAGACAGTCCAGTCCCCTGATCATCCTCGTTGCCTCCTCTGGACTTGTTTCAACAGCTCCATGTCCTTTTGATGTTGAGGACACCAGAACTGCACACAATACTCCAGGTGAGGTCTCACAAGAGCAGAGTAGAGGGACAGCATCACCTCCTTCGACCTGCTGGTCACGCTCCTTTTGATGTAGCCCAGGATACGGTTGGCTTTCTGAGCTGCAAGTGCACACTGTCGACTCACGTTCATGTTCTCATCGACCACCACCCCCAAGTCCTTCTCTGCAGGGCTGCTCTCAATCACCTCTTTGCCCAACCTGTAGCTGTGTCTGGGATTGCTCCGACCCAGGTGTAGGACCTTGCACTTGTCATGGTTAAACTTCATGAGGTTGGCATCAGCCCACCTTACAAGCATGTCAATGTCCCTCTGGATGGCATTCCTTCCCTCCAGCATATCCACCAAACCACACAGCTTGGTGTCATCAGCAAACTTGCTGAGGGCGCACTCAATCCCACTGTCCATGTCAGCAACAAAGATGTTAAACAGGACTGGTCCCAACACCGATCCCTGAGGGACACCACTTGTTACTGGCTTTCAGCCGGACACTGACCCATTGACCACAACTCTTTGTGTGCAACCATCCAACCAGTCCACCTATCAAATTGATGTCTCTCCAATTTAGAGACAAGGATGTCATTTAGGATAGTGTCAAATGCTTTGCACAAGTCCAGGTAGATGTCAACTGCTCTACCCCTGTCCATCATTGCCCCATCATAGAAGGCCACCAAATTGACCAGGCAGGATTTCCCCTTAGTGAAGCCATGCTGGCTGTCACCAAGCACCTTGTTTTTCATGTGCCTTAGCATGCCTTCCAGGAGAATCTGCTCCAAGATATTTCCAGGCACCGAGGTGAGACTGACTGGTCTGTAATTCCCTGGGTCATCTGTTTTCTCCTTCTTGAAAATGGGGGTTATATTTCCCTTTTTCCAGTCTTCAGGAACTTCACCTGATTGCCATGATCTCTCAAATATGATGGCCAGTGGCTTAGCAACTTCATTTGCCAGCTTCTTCAGGATGCAGTGGCAGTATAAGGGGTAACAGTTCAAACTCAAACAGAGAAAGTCTAGGTTAGATATAAGGAAGAAATTCTTTACTGTGAGAGAGGTGAGGTACTGGAATGGGTTGCCCAAGGAAGCTGTAAATGCTTCATCCCTGGCAGTGACATGGTTTAGTGTGAGGTGTCCCTGCCCATGGCAGGGGGGTTAGAACTAGATGACCTTAGGTCCTTTCCAACCCTAACTATTCTATGATTCTATGGTTCTGTGAAACAAAAGGTTCCTCTAGGCAAAGGAACATCAGTTATCCTTAATGTACCACATAAACACATGATAAAATGTTACTTGAAGTCTCTAGCTGAAGTAAGGACATCATCAGTCTGATTTCTGGGTGTGCTGGAGTACCCTTGTGAACAAACCTGTTCCTCTGCTTATGACTATAGGGAAACAGAGTTGCAGCAAAACTCATGTCAGAAAAAGCTGGTTCTGGGGAAATATTAAATCACCTCCTGCAGCACTTGTGACACTGACAACCAGTGAAACATTTCTGTAAATAATTATTTAAAACTGAGCATTTGCATAGTGAATAATTTTTTAAATTTAAAATTAATTTTTAAATTTAAATTTAAATTAATTTAAATTTAAATTAATTTTTAAAGCCTACTTATGTTTCCCTTTCATAGAAATCAGTTATAAAATCACATATTAAATTATATCACATATAAAATTCAGCATTACTGAATTGTTTGAAAATTTCACCTCACGTTCTCCCTGTAAGTTCCATGTGCCTTACTGTCTGTATCAGAAAGTAAAATCGTGCAACTGAGATTTCTTCCTAAGGAACAAGTGATCTGATCTTTGAGTGTACAGGACAAACCAGAACTCCTTTCTCAGACAAAGCTGACACTGTGACAGTAGTAAGAATTTTGGCATGAAGACTCTTTGGCTTGTGGGGCAGAAAAGCATTACTACATCCAAGACCTGCAAATAGCCTAAAATATTGTTCCAATTCACAAAGAAGATTTATGTCAACATATATTTATTCATATCTTGAACCATATCTATAATTATTTTCTTTTTAAATGAAACCAATGGCTTTGTTGGCTTGTTTGTCCTTGACAGACTTTGAAGTGTAGGGTCCATTGCTTCAATTGATTTCATTTCTTCTGTTGCACACTGGCTGCAGACTGCTTTGAAGAGCAATCACTCATCTAACTACCCTGCAGAAGAGAGGGATAAGGGATGACAGAACTCAGCTTCCATGGTGGCCTTTGAATATTAAAGCCCGCTAAGTCATGTTCAACTTCTGAGGTTATGATTCTCATAAAGACTTGCACATGAAGTCTATTCTTGATGCTGAAATCTGAACAGGCCAACAGTTCTCATGTATGCTTCATAAATAAAAGGAAAGCAAGAAGAAAACCACCTGATGATTCAGGATCATATTGGTGTCTGCAGTGACTTCTGTAAAGTGGTACCAGCTCTGCTGCTCCAAGGGAAATCCCACTCCTCCTGCAAATAAAACACAGACACTTTGCTTCATCTGTCATAGAGTACTGAGAATGCTTTTGAGGTGAGAGTGGCTGCTAGGATAGTATTTAGGCAAATATCTTTACTTTTAAGAAGAAACAGAAAAATACTTATTTACAGAATATCAGTCTTCAGGGTACACACTGTTTTTCTCAGAACTTTCATCTAGCACTTGTTCTAGTTAAATGTTTAAAGAAAACATGGATCTGTTGGTTAAAAATGCATTACAAATTCATGACTGACAGGACAAGGGGTAACGGGTTCAAACTTAAACAGGAGAGGTTTGGATTGGATCTAAGGAAGAAATTCTTTCCTGTTAGGTGATGAGGCACTGGAATGGGTTGCCCAAGGAAGTTGTGAGTGCTCCATCCCTGGCAGTATTCAAGGCCAGGTTAGACGTTGGGTGTCANAGAAATTCTTTCCTGTTAGGTGATGAGGCACTGGAATGGGTTGCCCAAGGAAGTTGTGAGTGCTCCATCCCTGGCAGTATTCAAGGCCAGGTTAGACGAAGCCTTGGGTGTCATGGTTTAGTGTGAGGTGTCCCTGCTTATGGCAGGCGGGCTGGAACTAGATGATCTTAAGGTCCTTTCCAACCCTAACTATTCTATGATTCTATGATTTTATGATTCTATGATTCTATGATTGTTAATTTTCTGCAGCACTTCCTTGCTAGAGTTATCAAATCATATTTATAATCTATTCACTTTAATCTCTCAGCAGTCCCATGGCTCATGTACAAGAAGTTTCAGCACACCTGATTTACTGTCATACATTAAAACTGAGTTCTGGTGATTTGGGTCAAACTTCTAATTCTGGCTAGGGTCCTGTATCTTGAACAGGTGTTTATCCATTCATCTTTGCAATACATATAACTATTTTTCCTGCTGAGAAACTTCTCGTAATACATGGGCATATTCTAGAAAGCAGAACAAAAAATATAACTTTCTCCCTGAGTAGTGTGCACACCAGATCTCTGTATACACCAGTACTACGTTGTAGGCACTGCTTAATTTGAGTGCACGAACAGAAGCAACTTCCAGTTAATGTCTTTTATATGTCCAGTTAATGGCATTTATGAAGTTTGCACTCGATGAGATAGCACTCGGTAAGATAGCACTACAGGACTTACTCTCATCAAGGAAAAAAATATCGGCTCTTCCTCCCACCTGCTGGGTTTTGTGTCATTGGTTTCTTTGTACTTCTCAGGCCTCCATCTGCCTGCTGGATTTAGTTGGCCATTTGGCTAAGTTATCTGGGGAGAACAGAGAAAAGGAAAAGGTAGGATGGAAAGATGAAAGAGTCTTGTATGTAAGACTTCCCTTCCCTAAGATATTTCTTTCCCCTTACGCTTAAGATATTTTTCCTTATCCTTGACCTTTTTTTTTGTTTCTAATTCAGATGATAGGATTCTTTCCTGNGAAAGAATAAACTTCCCTAAGATATTTCTTTCCCCTTACGCTTAAGATATTTTTCCTTATCCTTGACCTTTTTTTTTTGTTTCTAATTCAGATGATAGGATTCTTTCCTGTTTGCTTTCTGCTCTGCCAATATAGAACTTTTATAATTTGAAGAAACATCTGAAAAGAAGCATGAGATCACTGTTTTTCTTTGTGAGGGATTGGGTATTTTTTGTTTTGCCCTCCTTTGAGAAATGTCATGCCACGTACTGCAAACCCCAGCTCTTTCAAGCTAGATGGACTATAACAGAAGGCAGAGCACCTCTGGCACTGCTTGTCAGTTTATAGTGGAAAGTCAATTTCTGTAGGCAGGGGTTTGGCTGCTCTTGGAAGGAAGCTTGATCTTAATACAGCTCAGGACTTTTTCAGTGGTGTTCAAAGTCCTAAAGAGCTATTTAAATCTACTCCAAGATGCCTTGATCCGAATACTTGCACAAGCTAATTTTACAAAGATTTTGATTTCTCATCCTGGGTTGCTGCTGTTCAAATGAATTAAAATTAAAATGGTCAGACAATTGTTCTGATACTTTAGGTGGACTGTAGTGCTCTACATTGCTTGCATGGTTCCATTGCATTTTGGAGAACAATACCATCTCCCCTCTTCCCTTTTTGTGGAAACTAAGTCCTGAATCACCTCTCACAGAGTGGGTTTTAACCCATCATGAATCTTCCCAGCTCCAGGTTAAGCGAGTTATGTCTACATAATAGAACAGACACTTCTACTGTACAAGGTTTGTCAATAGAGAAAGAGTGAACATATTTTTCTATCAATATAATAGAGGTATATTGGACATGAAAAAAATTGAAAATATATTCCCTAGATCCTACTAAACTGTACAGGCTCAGAAAATGTTATGAAAACAGGCTTTAACTATGGCATTCTGTGTTTCTTAAACAATAAGAAAAGAGGAGAAGTAAAGTTTTGTTTTTCTTTTTTTTTCCTGAGGGAAAATTCTTTTCAAATAAATTCTAGGCCCTCAACATATAAAACATGTAAAAATAATTGAAGTTCACTTTATAAGATTTGACAAAGATGTTCAAGAGACAATTGCATGTTAGTACATTTCCTGTGAGATGCACATTTCAAGCATGATGTACATCCCTTTGCAAAGAGCTAGTATAGGGTCAGTAATTCACTAAGCCATCAAAAACAGGCATAAGTAAGACTTAGTCAGTGTGCTGAGCCTCTGCACAGAGGTGAATTGGATCTTTAGGGAATGGATAGCTATGGTTTTTATAACCCTGACCTGAGATGTACCTGCAGCTCTCTACAGATATAGTCAGGCAGGCCTCTGAACAAAATCCAGATTTATTAGCCTCCATATAATCATCTTCACAGGCAGAGGCTGTACATTTGACCTGGCCTCCCATATCCTTCCCCACCCATGTAAATGTGCAGTTTATTTCACAAAATGAACAAAAGAAGTCACTCACTACACAGTGAACACTAACAAAGCTATTTCACAGAACCACCATGGTGGCTTTACTGGGATCTGTAGCCCACGATAAAGGCAAGGACTATGAAGCTTTTACTACCACTGTTTACATTTTTTTTTTAGGGCTGTCTCAGACATTTATGTATGTGCTCTCAGGTTGGTTCATGCTCCCTAGACAAGTCACTGCATGGGACTTGAATATCACAACTGTATTAGTACTTGTGTGTCTGGTGGTTTATCACAGTTTAAGGGTTCAAAGTTTAGTCATTTTCAATTTACTCTTTCTTGTTTGACTTTTCCTAGAAGCTGGAGGTGGAGAGAGCCTGCCCACTGAACATAGTCAATGAAGAGTTTCTCTATAGGTTATTTATCAGGGTATCACACAGAGGAGCTCCAAATGACTTCAGTGGTAGAACTGAAATTGTTTTCTTTCAGGAGTCTGCATAGAAGACATGACACACATACAGTCTGCACGGATACTTTGCATTTATCCTGTCAGGCTTTACACATTACTACATTGAAGTGCAGCCACTAGAAGACTGAAAGAATAAGAAACAGCCCCTTTCAAAGGGGAATGTGAACTGAACAATGTCATCTTTCCTGCTTTTGATAAAGACCTTGTGTCAGGTTATTCAGGAAATTTTGACTTGCAGCATCCTCCTGAATCTGACAGCTTGACTCTTCAGTCTGAACATCAGCTGAACATGTCTTCACTTTGGGACTGTCTTCTCTAATATAAACAGTAAATGCAGACTAAATCTCCCAATTGCCTGCTTTTCTTTGTACCTTTAACAGAGGTTTTATGAAATAGTGCCATTAGAGAAGAAGTTGTGTGACATGCATAGAGTTGGTAAAAAATAAGAAGGGAGGACTTGCTAAGGTTTTTAAAGGTTGAATGTGTATTATACTTTCTTTTTCTTTTTTTTTTTCAGTAAAAATGAAGCCTTTTCAAATCTACTCCTGTCACAGTTCTCTACTGAAACCTTCAGAGAGCATAAAATAGATTTACACGTAGTCATAGCCTTGCATTGGTGATGTAACTCCTGGTATGGAAAATTGGCTGTAGCTGGAGTTAATAGTAGAAGAGATGAGCTTGAATCTTAATTGTTATGTGGTTATTGGACTTTCTGAAGTTTTTTCACCACCTTTGCTTGAAAATGCCTAACAAAATACAGTTTCTACAGGTTGCCTTTGATCTCAATTTCAGTTTGATTACTTCCCATCATAGGAACTTTCCTCATTCATGCTCTGAACCTGGTTAACAGACACGTGCACTTCTGGTTTTATTAAATAATTTACGCGATTAGGTTTCTTTGCTGCCATAAGGGATAGCAGTTTGTATGACTGCAAAGGGAAATACTCAATAAGAAACATGACACAGTCACCATGTATTTGAGATGAACTTCAGTACACTTGGGATCTTGGCTTCATTTTCACTGCTGCTTTGAGACTTGATTTAACCTTTTAGATATAGCACTGAACTAATATTGGCAATTGCACAGTTCAATGAAATTTAATTTGGTCAATTTAATTTCCAGAGTTTTGCTTTTATACATCTTATAACTTAATACATCTTGAGAGAACAATAGTATGATATAAAACATTCCAAACAAGTAATTTTCACATGAAAATCACTTGAAGCAGTATTTTGGAACGCTCGGTGGATAAAAAACAGGTTTGGATGGCTGCACGCAAGGAGTTGTGGTCAAGGGTCAGTGTCCGGCTGAAAGCCAGTAACAAGTGGTGTCCCTCAGGGATCAGTGTTGGGACCGGTCTTGTTTAACACCTTTGTTGCTCACATGGACAGTGGGATTGAGTGCGCCCTCAGCAAGTTTGCCGATGACACCAAGCTGTGTGGTTGGGTGGATACACTGGAGGGAAGGAATGCCATCCAGAGGGACCTTGACACGCTTGTGAGGTGGGCTGATGCCAACCTCATGAAGTTCATCCATGACAAGTGCAAGGTCCTACACCTGGGTTGGAGCAATCCCAGACACAGCTACAGGTTGGGCAAAGAGGAGATTGAGAGCAGCCCTGTGGAGAAGGACTTGGGGGTGGTGGTCGATGAGAACATGAACATGAGCCAGCTTCAGTGTGCACTTGCAGCTCAGAAAGCAACTGTATCCTGGGCTGCATCAAAAGGAGCATGACCAGCAGGTCCTGTCCCTCTACTCTGCTCTTGTGAGACCTCACTGGGAGTATTGTGTGCAGTTCTGGTGTCCTCAACATCAAAAGGACATGGAGCTGTTGGAACAAGTCCAGAGGAGGGCCACGAGGATGATCAGGGGACTGGAGCATCTCCCATACGAAGACAGGCTGGGAGAGTTGGGGCTGTTCAGCCTGAAGAAGAGAAGGTTGCGTGGAGGCCTCATAGCAGCCTTCCAGTATCTGAAGGGGGCCTATAGGGATGCTGGGGAGGGGCTCTTTATTAGGGACTGTAGTGACAGGACAAGGAATAACGGGTTCAAACTTAAACAGGAGAGGTTTAGATTGTATATAAGGAAGAAATTCTTTCCTGTTAGGGTGGTGAGGCACTGGAATGGGTTGGCCAGGAAGGTTGTGAGTGCTCCATCCCTGGCAGTGTTCAAGGCCAGATTGGATGAAGCGTTGGGTGACATGGTTTAGTGTGAGGTGTCCCTGCTTATGGCAGGGGGTTGGAACTAGATGATCTTAAGGTCCTTTCCAACCTTAACTATTCTATGATTCTATGAGGTCATTTTCTTTCAGTTGAAACTCTCAATAGGGGAAAATTTGAATTTTCAAAAAAATTTCAGGTTTGAAGAGACTAACTACGCTTGAGAAGAGACCCAGCTTTTGAAACATTTTTACTCTGATGAGTTTCTTCTCTCTAGATGAACGTAACGAAAACTACTCTTTGAATGACTCTGCATATTAAGTTCGTTCCTGCTTGCCTTAGAGTTTGGTCTTGTATAGTTTTAAAAATCTAATCTGATAAAACCACTGATTATACATAAGGGTTAAAAAGAGTTAGTGAGTTAAAGTTTAGGATTAAATTTTAGATTAGGACTATGTTTCTTTCAGGCTGGAAAAGAGAAAAAAAAGATAACTAATTCTAAATAAATAAATAAATAATTGGGGAGAGGTAGCACAGCTGTTTCTTTTTCTGGAAAGCTGCTTATTTCTTTAGCTGGGTTAGTCTTGTAGTTAACTGGCTCAGCCTTTGTACTGCATCTGAGGAAAGCTATACTCTGTGAGGGTAGATAAATGAGATTCACAGCAAATGGGTTGGTTCCCAGCAATTGGAGTGCTGTCCTGCTTCATAAATAGAACATATTTCACAGTGCATGTGCCTATTTGGTGGAATTATTAAAACAAGGAGAAGGAAATTTATCAAACAAAAAAGCATACAGCCAACATTGTGTTGAGTAAGGTCTGATCCAAAACCCACTGAGGAAGTTGCTCTACATTTCTGTGTGATTTGAAGGTCTTTGTTCTATGAAATGTCGCTTGTTTGACAACTCAGATCAAATTTCTCTTTGCATGCTCTTTTGCTTGGCCTTAGCAGGTTTGGCACCTAGCTACTACTGGCAGCAGTAGCAGTTGAATACCTAACTCATTATCTTTGTCTGGGTGTCCCCATTATCCAGGAATAAGGGTATCCGTCAAATAATTTTGCTCTTGGCCTGTCTCAGAAAAATATGATGTGGATGCATAAGGTAAACACCCGCACCATGAATTTCCATTTATAAGCAACTGGATAGTCCAAGAACTGTGTGGAAGTCTTAGTTAATCACGTAAAACTGATAATGAGTTTCATGTTCTGTGACCATATTTTATGTCAAGTCATAGTGTGGTTCTTACTGTTTGTTCCCTGGCTGATGTCTTTTTGAATGCTGTTTGTGTCTGAGCCATAGTCCTTGTGTAAATAAGCAGACTTAGTTCCCAGCTGGAGAGCTTACTTGAGAGCTGCTTTTCACTGTGTGCTAGTGCATCACACTATTGTGCAGCTGGTGCTGGAAACTGGTCCTGGAGCTTCCCCACACAAACCCTGAGTGGGGAAGGGAAGGCTGAGCCCTGGATCCCGGCACTGTGCACTGCCTCTCCACTTTTTAATGTCTGCCTCTATTTTTGCTCTTCTGTGCTCTCTCTAAGCAGTGGTGTGTTTGATCAAAAGGAATGCAGTGCCAAAATTGAAACATATATATATATACACACCTCTCTTCTGCCTGCATAAATAAGAGAAAAGCACTTAGACATATCATGTGGAAGCAGAAAGAATTTGCTGTTTGACTGCACATCAGGCTTCTCAAAATGCATTCTCATCAGACAGGTAACATTACGGTTTTATTACCAAGGGAAGGCTTTCATTGTTATTATTTTTTTAGGGGAAATTGTTCTGGATTCTATAAAATACAACCTCCTAACTAAAGAGACTGCTTGGTTTGAAACGTTTAGCACAAAAAAAAGTAATATTTCAGGTGCATAGCTTTTATAATTGCACAGGTTATCTCTAGTTAGCTTCTGTGAAGCAGGGTGTTCTTGTTATGTTATTTGTTCAGTATCACCCACCTCAAGTTCAAGGTACTCATGTTAATACACTATACAAGATGGTGGGAAAGCATTCAAAAATGTTTATACACTTCACTGATGCCCCATAAAATGGGTTTATGCTGCCTGGTGGTGCTAAAGCCATCAGCCCATACTTAAGCTGCTGCCCAGAATAGAAAGGGAGAAGACAACCATAAATGCCTTCTGCCCCTTTGGCTCCCTTATCAATTCACATTTTTTTTCTTTTTTTCTTTTCTCCTATGCTCTAGACTCCTCTTTCTTCACTCAAATTCTCTGTTCTTAGACATGTCTGAAAGTCTGAAAACCCCACATGATGTTCCCTTTCACGCTCCAGTTTCCTGTTTTTTCATCCATATGCATTTGGTCTTTATTCTCTTTCCACATTTGGTTAGTTTGGCTCTACTACTCCCTCTTCTATTTATTTATTTTTTTTTTAATGTTCATTTTGCTATGACAAATTACCCATCCTTTCCCAGGAACTATGGGAGACGTGAGAGTACCCCTATTTCCCCAATTTCCTCTACTGCAAACCAGGAATTAAACCCTTGAGGTAGATTGCAAGGCATTTTGGCAGTATGGAAGAAGTAAAGCCATTGGAGCATTTCTACCTTTTCCTTCCTGCTGCACCATCTCCTGCTTCAGGAAGGGAGCAGGTGTGAGATCTAGAGAGAGGGATGCTTTGGGGTGCATCCAGCCCTCATCCACCTCTTTTTGTAAAGCAGGATAGTGTCAGCTTGACAGCATCTGTTTGCAGCAGGTGTAAGTGCTTCTGTAGCCAGCTCCTAGTAACTTCCATTTAACTTAAAGCAGTACAAATTGTGTGATAGAGATGTAGTCTAAAGGTATTCTCTGTGTGAAGTGTTCTTAAGTAGAGGCCCGATCCAGCATCAGTTAATTGAGTGGGGAGTCCAGGGATGGCTGGAATAGGCTTCCCTGCAAGGTCTTGGGTCATTAGCCATTCCACAACTCCACGGGGTCTGATGCCAGGGAGTCTGCTTGAATCAAACAATGATTAAAGGGCCCAGTTCCCTTCATGGATCCATCTGTTTGACATCCCATCTAGTTTATAAGTCCTGTAGATGTGGAAGGCTCCCTTTTGAATGTTGTCAGACACCTTTGAAGTGTTGTAGCCTTTGAAAGACCTCAAAGCATCTGAAGCAGCTCTCCAGCTACAACTGACTTGTGTGCATCTCCGTATATATATGCATGCATTGTATAATGTCACCTTTTCTTACACTTATCAAGGATTTTTCACTTGACTAAATTTCATCCTATAATGCCCAGCTATACATGCTCTCCCAGTATCTTCTATATCTACTATTTTAGCTAATCCTTGTGAAAACAATTATTCTCTCCATAGTTTTTCATCCAACTGGACAGTAATTGTCAATATGCTTTAAGCATCCTATTTTATGTCCAATTACAGGACAATGATTTCCACATACAAGACAAATGTGGAAATATTAGCTTTTCTTTGTTGGTCTCATGTTCAATCCTATTTACATAAAAAAAGGCATCTGTCAAAAAGAAAGCAAGAAATGCTCTTTCTAGTTTGCTCATTTATGTGCCTGACTTCTTGGATTTCTGTAGCTCTTTCAGAATAGCTTCCTATTAATGTCTAGAGAGTATTTGCTGGCTCTGTAGTGTATCAATTTCCAAGCCTTATTGTATGTCTGTCTTATATCTGCAACCACAAGGCATTTTCCATCTCTCTTACAATACAGCTGTGATAAAGACACAGCAGTTGATCAGTAATTGAGTCCTTCTGAAAACTGTGTTTTTCCTTTATTCTGATCTGAAGCTGAGCTTGCATTGAACGTTAGATAAAGGTGAAGTCTCTGGAGGTAGATCACATAGTAGCAGGACAGGTATCATCTGAGGGAAGACAAAATAAGCTGAAAAGAATAACAGCACAAGAAACTCATTTAATTTGACCTAGCTATGAATATTTAGCATTTTTATATAGAAATACAGAAACGCAATCAGCCTTATGCATTCCAATGCTCTAGAAAGTGCAGGCTGTCTTCCATGTGTTATATGTGAACATGAGAGATTGAGGAGGCTGCGGAAGAGAAGCAGCAGCTCATGAAAAGATTTTTCCAACCTGTATAGATAAAATTAACTGTAAAAATTGGATTCTTAGAGTTTTTACATTGGAAATTTTACACTGGTTACTACCCAGGACACTCAGATCCCACTGAAGAACCACAGGTTCTACATCCTAAAGAAGTTGAGAGCACAAAGGACAATAAAAAAATCTCAAAATATTCTGTACAGAACTTATTCTTAAAAATGCTAACCTATCTTCATACTGTGCATGAGATAAAATAAAACTTCAGAATTTACTCTGTGTCCCTTATTGTTTCTGACAGACAAGTAGTTCTTACTGTGTTTCTTTCTGATCACAACTTACATTTAGGTAATTTTACTTAGGTCTTGCATTCACTGATGTTTTTAAGACAGCTGCCTTTTTCTCTTTGATTTCACTTAATGTTAAGAAGTAAATTAGTAAGAGGATATATAGTAAGCAAATAAGAATTAAGATGATAAGGACTCATGTTCTCCTTCTTTCCTTTCCTGTGAAGGTATCAAATAGGAACAGAGGCTGTAAGAGGAATCCAAATCACTTGTTAGCCTGACACTGTTGCCCTGTGCAGTACCTCAAAATTTACTGCTCCTCCTTTCTTTGTGCTCACAAATGGGAGAAGGAAGATCTTGTACATCCTGCACAGCCTACATAGGCTTCCAAGGTCTCAAATGAGGGCCACGAAGGAACTGTGGAGACCTCCTTCCTACATTCACCCACTTTATTGGCATAAGGCTCAGGAAGAGGGAGCATGAAGGAGTTCATCTTCACACCTATATGGGGCCCAGTGTTGCAGGCAGAGGTCATACTCTGCCTTCTAGGAGATGGCACTGTCTCTGAGGCTTTCACACTCCTTTCTGTTTGTCATTCTTTTCTGCATCAAACTTTCTCATATCCATCAAGTTCCAAGTCAGATCCCAAGGTCATGCAGCCTAGTTAATGGATGTTCCACATGGATTATTGCTGCTTTTCTTGTGTTCCACCCAAATTAATTTGCTGCAGTAATGTAAAATTTGTTTTAGGAAGGCAAAACCAGTATTTTGCATCATGCTTAAGCTTCACTAAGAAAAATATCTTCTTGTATTGTTTCTTTTGCTCTGTGTTCTGCAAGCCTTATGATACAGTCTTAACTCCTTTCACAGGTCTGGGATTCTTCCTATTAAGAGCCTGTCTCCATCCTTAGCAAGCCTAAGAACTTGCCGATAATTGTGACCACAGAAATTACGTGCTTTGTGACTGGGCAGAATGGTCCTCTCTTCCCACAATTTACAATGCAGATTATTGGGACTATTGATGGATTCATTCATTTGCCACCTCCAAGCTTTAATGTGGCAACTGTTAGCAAATACTGACTTTATTTATAGTGATGGCTGTAGTTTTGTTACAAAACAAGTGTCTGGCCAAAAGATTCTTACCTCCCCTATGTGTTTTTATTTATTTAGATACAAAATTGTAACATTGAGACATACAGGTTTGATAGCATCAGGATTGTTCATAAACAGCTTAAGCAGCCAATCTTGTCCTAGATATGAGCTCTTGTTCACTGTATGCTACAGTACCTGTCTTCTAACATGATTAGCATAAGACAGGTTTCACAACGTTATCCCTGTCTAAGGGTTACCTGTCCCTAATCTCTCCTGATTCCTCTTTCCTTAGAGGTTAAAAAACCTCAATCAAACCTTCTCTCCCTTCAAACAGTTTTTAATGTGAAAATTAGAAAAAAAAAAATATGTATTATGTAACTGTTAACTGTATGCAGACAAATGGTTCGGCTGGTACAAGTACGGGATTGGTAAGGGAATCGCTGCAGCAAGCCCCAGGCAGGGTAGTGGAGAGCTTAACCTCCCTCACATTGGTCTTGTTTTCTGTAACAGAGGATTACAGCCTAACAGCATCTTCTCTGAGCAGGGCCCCCTACTATATGACAAGTCTGTATATCCTCTTTCAATAGTAATAAAACATTAGTATCTCTTATTCTATGTGGCAATGGTCAAAATATAAAATGAAGAATCTTATCCACATTCATCTTGTGCCATGTCTTTATTGAACTGACTGCATGTAGAGCATCTGATGCTCCTCTGGATTTTGTTGGTGATTAGGAGCACAGTGCCCACAGAAAGAATCAATGCCAGAGACTGCAAACCTGCCAGGATGAGGTCCTGCTTCCTGAAGGGAAGATGGCAGAGTACCGCTGCCTCCAGGTATACTGTGGAAGCTAATGTTGTATTTTCCATCAAATCAAAAGAAATGGAAAAGCACTGCCAAGGCCAGTCTCTTCATTCTGATGAACACTGTGCTGAAACAGATGGCCATTAAACAAGAAGTTTATTTGTTTGTTTTTTTTCGTTTGTTTATTTAGTTAGTTAGACTGCATTGGTCTCGAGTAGCACTTTTTTGCCTCAGTGGAACAAATCCACTTCTCTGGGAGAAACTTCGGCTAGTCCTCGTTTTGACTTTTCTGATCAGGAGATATCCAGCTATAATTAATAATTATCACTTTGGGCTTTTAATAAAAGACAAGAATCTTCTGACTAACAAACTGAGGTGTGGATTTTTTCATAATGACAGCAATTAAAGATTGGACTGACTTCATAAAAAGAGTGGGGGACGAATGCTCCATCACTTGAAATCATTAAATCAAGCAACTGTCTCTATAAAAGATATTTTCTAGATCAGCTAGTAGTATGAAGATGAATGCAGGAGCCACAGAGAGGAATTCTGTAACTGAGGTTATTCAGAAGGTGAAATGAGATCCCTGTAACAATCACTTCTGGCCATAACCTATCAATCAAAGGGCATTAAATTTCACTCACTGAGCTAGACATCTGATTATGCAAATCAGAAGTACAAGGATTTCCTTGCTTGTAAAGGGAGAACCTGGAAAGAATAATAACCCTGGATAAAAATATTATGCTGGCCTTCTTTAAGAACATCTACAAAGTTATAGTGGAACTTCTTAAGGCTAGCATATGTATCCTGATTATTCCAGCTGAGATGAAAGCTTAAAATAGAGTAGATTATGATCTGAAAAAAAATGCTTCCTGGTATTTGGAAACCCTTCTCCATTCAGCTACAAGATGGACAATGAAAGACTGTTGTGGACTTGTTAGAGTGTTTTTAAAGAAGTTCATCTTCA
Organism: Agapornis roseicollis; assembly: GCA_002631895.1. Taxonomy (NCBI): domain Eukaryota; kingdom Metazoa; phylum Chordata; class Aves; order Psittaciformes; family Psittacidae; genus Agapornis; species Agapornis roseicollis. The sequence goes on along the minus strand of NDXB01003722.1, from coordinate 18,740 downwards.
TAGTTCCTATGCTTTTTTATAACAGTGCTTTGCAAAAGAGACCTTCTGTACTGCCTTTGTCTCATTAGCAACCTCAAGAATCCTTGTTTTTTTCCCACTGCACTGTGAAACAGCTACTGCTTTCTGTTCTCTCTCTGGGTATATAAATCTGGGACTAGAATTTCCCCACAATAAGATGCATGAAATGGAAAGAATGCATATTCAGTTTGTCTGTTGGCTGGAGCTGCTTTTAAAAGCAGAGGGATGTGTGGGTGGAGGATGTGAGAAGGATATTTTATACTGGCACATACATGTGTAAACAGCTATTCAATGATTCGTAAAGACCTGAGCTGAACAGCACCCAAGACATCTGCAGGTTTTTTTTTTTTTTCAAATCTCCAGTGTCTGAAATCAGGCAGGTTCAGCTCCTGATAACTGTTCTTAACAGTAGAGTTGCAGACCAAATGTTTCTTAACTGTCCTTCAATCAGTGTAATTGATTGATAGCCATTGATAGAGAGTCATGTGGACCAGTGCTGATTAGTTCAGTCTGGAAGGGGGTGGGCAGGAAACGGGAATTGCTAATGTCTACATGTAATTTTTAAATTGTATTATCATTCAGATGGCTAAAGCCTTCAGCGTGTTCTTTACTAGGCTTGGAAAGGAGAATAATGTTTGCAGCAGGTAAATTTGTCCTGGAGGTTGCAAAAGCATGTAGGTTCTACTTTTTGTCATGCTCTGCTGTCCTAGTTCACACTTTTTTTGGGTTTGGGTATTGTACCTGGCACTGTATGTCAAAGGAGAATATCCCTATTACAAAATTTCTGTGTCAAGCTAGGTCTTTTTGTTGGTTGTCATTGTACAAGGGAACTTACATGAATGTGGCTGTAAGGGCCTTATAAGATCCTTCCATATACAAATTATGCACTTTGGTGGGGCACAGAAACTGCTGCATCACTGAAAGATTCAGCTGTTCAACAAGGTTCAGTAAGCATGGAGTTAATAATCTGTAGTCATGGTCTCTCAACGTACTTTCTAGATCTATGTCCTGAATGGGATATTGAACCTTAACAGCTCTTTCCAGGGGCAACCGTTGTGGGCCTGTGAGAAGATCACTACCTCAGCAGAACAAGATTTCTCCTGTGGTTCTTTGGGTGGCAACAGGAATTCCCTGGAGGTGGAAATGAGAGCTGACTCTGAGCTAAGGCAGGATTGGAAAGAGGAAAGGCCTAAGCAAAAGACAAATGAAAGTGGTAGCCCCCTTCCTTCTAGAATGACCAAGGAAGAAAGAGGCTGATCCACTGACAAGCTCTTTAGTTGGGAGAAAAGCAATATGCATTAGGGATGATTAGCAGAGATAAGAAGCTATGGCATGAACACCAGAGAATTCTTACTTAAGTCCGAAGGCTACCAAGGAAAACTAGAAAGCACACTGGGAACCCATCACACCACAGCCTCATGAAAATCCTTTTTGGGTGACTTTTTGCCATGCTTATATCACCTTTGTTTTTTCCCTGGGAATCATCACTGTCACAACTGTAGTTTGTGAAAGGTTTTTAGTAGATTTTTGGAGTGCATTGATTTGTGTCATTGCAAACAGCACTTTGCTTTCAAACCAGATTCTGAAACACTAGTCCCAGATTCTATTGTTAATTCCTGATGTCATTAAGAGATATTTTCTCTATCTATAATGCACTGACATTTATTTTAGAAGGCACTGACATGGTTAGAGCTTCGATTCGATTTTCCAGGTAACATGCTTGGCCCAGGATTCCCAGGAGCTTTGTTTAAAGTTAGCTTCCTAAACTCATGTTTTAGCCATCTAGTAAGATGTAATGTTTCAAGATTCTTAATGCCTAGATCGCATTTACCAAGCCTCTCAACACTTTCTTTGGCTATGCTGTTTGTTTCAGTGCTCAGTAAGGTTATGAACAACTGTAACTCTTGGTCTTCTTCCTAAGAAAAGCCTTTCAGCACTGTTCCACACAAAGCCAAGGAAAGCTGGACAGGCTGCAAGATAGGCAATTGTACACTTCTCTTTTAGCACACTGTAACTCTCTTATGTGCAACATCCTCAGCTTTACCTTAGGGGTACAGAGGGTCCCCCAAGGAATGCAGCAGGCATAGATTAGAGGAGCGAGACTGATAACAGCAAGGGATCTGAATTTTGCAGCAGAATCTTTTTCATGAGTCACTCCAAAAAAAGTATGTGTTGCTTTATGCAATCATTTTCAAAAAATGTCTCCAAAGTTTTCAGTTCAGTCTAATTTGATCTTCTGGAGGCCAAATTTAATACCTATCTATTAGCTGAGTGACCTGGTTCTTCTTCCTGCACTGGATAGCATCTCAAAACATATCTGGTGTTTCCACCAGGGATAAACGAAGAGAGTAACTAGGGTAGATGACTCTATAGCAATATGCTTCTAACTCTCCAGACTGAAATACTAGAGCTTTTTCTGAACTCATGCCGTTTTTTCATACTGGGATGTTTACAAAGCTTTGGAAGATTTTTTTTCTCTTTAGATTTGGGGTGCCTAAAAGGACATGTACTTTACACCAACTACAAATGACCTCAGAATCAGAGCTTACATGTTTATTCTGGAAGTGCAGAGGTAGACAGTTCTCCTTCTCATGCTTCAGTGCCTTAACTAATCTTTAAAGAACAGGGATTAAGGACAAGCTTTGCCCATGAACAGGTTAGCTCTGGCTGTCTAGCCCTGACTGTACAAATTCATTCAGATTCCTTGGAGGTGTGTAGCACTGATGGCTGTCCAGAAGTAGGATACTGGACTAGATGGTGTCACATGAGCCAGGGCTGCAATTTCCAGGTAAATCTTCACTGCAAAATTATTCTTCTTCCTTGTTTGTTTGTTTTGTTTTTTTTCTGTGGTTTTGTTGTGGGTTTTTTTGTTTGTTTGTTTTGTTGGTTTTTGTTTTGTTTTGTTTTTTTGGTTTTTTTTTTTTTTT
>NDXB01003722.1:0-15723 GCA_002631895.1 Agapornis roseicollis | reverse complement strand
TGGGTTTTTTTTTTTTTTGTTTTTTTTGTTTTTTTTTTTTTTAATTCCTTCTATGTACACTATAAATTGTTCTGTTTCTTGGAGAATTGATACTGGTGTGTGGTGATTTGAATGAGCTGGGGTTTTGCCTACTCTTATTTAGTCAGTGCTCATCTTTTCCCTGGCTCTATGCAGAAGCCTCTTCAACCAAGAAAGGCAGAAGAAAATGTGTGTCTCTGTGTCTGGGGGGCTGTATAGAGGAACCCGCTAGTAAATGGGAAAGGCTGATTAATCCTCCTGAGTTCTTTTATCTTAATTCAGGTTTTATTTAGACATTCCAATACTGTTCAGTACAAAAGAAGAACAACTTCTTGACACCAGCATTAGAAATAATAATATTTAACACAGAAAAACTTTGTACATTGTCTTCTCTTTGTCATTTAAGTTATTAAAATATAACAAGCACAAATTCTTCTAGTATTGTGTACCATGAATGGAGCTGACAGTGTTACTAGAATCACAGAATTATAGACTAGTTGAGGTCAGAAAAGAACTTTAAAACCATCAAGACCAACCATTAACCTAGCACCACTAAAGCATGTCCTCAGTACCACATATTGTATATCTCTCGCTGTATGTATACATACAGTTATACACAGCTTCCACTATAACATTTCAGGCATTGGCACCACCTGAGAGTTCTTTGCAGCTGCAGCTTGTGCATTTTGCAGTAAAATTTCTCCCTCCTTCCCTTTTACATGCGCTTCCCCCGCCCCCATAGAACTGACACGCTTTCCACTGACAAACGTTGAGTGTAGCTCCTGAGGGTTTAGCATGTCAGGCTGTGTCTACACAGCTTAGGTTTCTATTATTATACAGTGGCTTAGAAGGCAGTGCTTTGCCACCTAATTACAGAGACAATCTGTATTAAGACCAGGAGTTTGGATGCCTCTTTCTGTACCAGCTATTCTCCTCCCACTACTCAAGCCTCCTCCCTGAGACTCTTACTTGTTTAATAGCTTCTTTTGGTATCCTTCGTTGCTTTGGTGTCTGATATTCTTCCCTTTCCTGTGCTACATATTTGTTTGCTTCAGAAGTGAAGGTCTGAGTTGTGCCTGCAAGGATTCCCATGCATTACAAAGCACTTGCTGTATGCTGCATCGTCAGAAGAGGTAAGAAGAAATTCCTGAAGCTGCCTGCTAGCTCTCTCGGGTGGGTTTGGTTTCCCCCCCCCCTCTTTTTCTCTCTCTCTCTTTTTTTTTTTTCTTTGTTTTGATGNCATCGTCAGAAGAGGTAAGAAGAAATTCCTGAAGCTGCCTGCTAGCTCTCTCGGGTGGGTTTGGTTTCCCCCCCCCCCTTTTTCTCTCTCTCTCTTTTTTTTTTTTCTTTGTTTTGATGGTGTGTGCATATTGCTTGTCTCACAAGCCGTGCAGGCTCTGCCATCTAGAGCACTCTGTGAGATCACTCCAGTTTGCTGTTTTTCCTTTTTCCACCTCTGTGTGTGTATCTCCCTGGATCTGTTCCCCACACAATACAACTTGACCCCCCTCCTGAACACGAATGCACATATACAGAATTTGAGCTTGCTAGTATGAACTTGAAGACTTGCAGTACCAAAATGCATGTGTTACCTTGGGATGCACTAGGATCAGAATGCTTGAAAAGCCTGCAGGCTGCTTAGACGTCCAAGACTGGGGATTTTAAACCAAACAAGAAAAGAACAAGTTATTTACTTTTTTGTTGTTGTTGTTCTTTCTTTCTTCTTTTTTATTTATTTTTTTATTTATTTTTTTTTCTTCCCCTTTTTTGTGCTTTGGATATTACTGAAAAAGGAGTCTCAGGGATCCACACACTTGGACTTTACTGAATCAGGCTGCATCTGACAAACAATCTAGTCTGCATTTTGGTTTGCTAGAGAGCAACCAGGATTTTTCTGATTATATCTGCTTTTGAAAAAAGGATGCATGGCATAGAAAGAATGTCTAAGTGCCTGTCTGTGACTATTTTACCGAACCTGGGATAAATGTTACTTCTCAAAGGTAAGAGCAAGGCTTTTTTCATGTGTCTATACAAACTATATAGCTATAATATAAACCATGTATGGGTATGTACACAAAACATTTATACACAGTTACATCTGATGGCAAAAAGAATCTGTTATGCGTTTTAAAAGCATCAGGTAAATGTATAACTTTATTTTCCTTTTCATGTTAGCCTGTTCATGTAGAGAAATGAATCTGTTTTCTTTGTGCTTCCCTTGGCATGAAAAGGCAGTACAAAAAGAATATTTATTTTTGTGTCAGTAAGGATTTTTTAATGGCAGTTTTAAAGCGGTGGTGGAAAGAGGTTTAAGAGAAAGGATAATAATTTGGTTTCTTCAACAGGAAAAACTGAGTAGTAAAAGCTGTGAAAGTGGAGGAATTAATTAGTAAATCCTGCAAAGCTAGGGAAGAACTTTGCTGGACAGATCAACTCTGCTTTATATGAAACCACACAGTAAAAGAGTGGGGACATTGGAAAATGTCATATGAAGAAGCAGAAGGTATAGAGAAGGGAAGACGGTGTGGAGGTGCAGTGGGAGCCCACTTAGTGTCTGCTATCACACAGGTTGGTGTTCTTGATAAGGTGATGCCACTCATGAGGGACACCCAGAACTGGCAAGGTGGGCATGCGGGAGATAGCATACACAAGCAGGTAAATGCTATGTCATGTCTGTCTGACGTCATCAGACATATATGCTCTCAGCAAGACTAAGTGTACTGAGAATGTGGGTGGGAGGAAGCCTCTAAATGGCAGACAGGACAAGATGTAGCAAAATGGAAACTGAGTCTCTCCCTGGCTTGAATGGATATATGCACAATTTTGAATCACAAAGCAAGTGCATGGCTGAATAAAACAAGAAAGAAACTAAAGGGGATATCATAAATCAATGATGAAGTCAACAGGTCCCATTATGATGGATTAGTAAACTGAAAATGTAAAGTGCTCAGTTGTGGTGATGTAAGGAAGGGTTCTTAAACTGGGTAACTCCTTCCTACCCAAAGAAGACAAATAAATAGCACTGATTTAAAGCAAGAATCATTTTTTGCTAGGGCTGATCTAGTAATTTTGGGGGAGAACCATAGAAATATTAAGAAGAGTCAGATTTATTTTTCCACCCCATCTTTGGGATTAATAGAACAAAATAACACTTCTGATGAGAAGAGACAGGAAAGCAGTAAGCATCACTTAAGTTGTAAAGTCACAGTAAATTAAATTCATACCTCTTATCTTCATTATACAATGCTTACCATGGATAAGTCCAGCAGCCACTACACAATTGTCACTGGTATTTTCTATTCCTTGGGAAAGAGGAAACATTGACATGCAGGGTATCAGTTTCCTATTGGACCTTGCTGTGTACAGAGGCTGTACTAAGGCAAATGTGAGCTTGTGGTGAAAACGAAGAGTGACAGATCATTACTTTTATTTTTTAGTATTTTAGGTTGGTTACCATTTATTTCCCTGTTAACAGCTTGCCCTGGGTTGGTGGTTAGCTTGCATTGCCTACAGATCACCACTTGAGCACAACAGAGTGCTTTTAGTGTGCACTCTACTCATAGCTGCCTGGTCACAGCAGTGCAAAGATGAGCTTCAAACTTTCTGTGAAACTGCTACTAATTCTCAGAGAGAGGAGATGCAAATAAAAATAAACAAGGCTAGGAGACAGGAATGAAACAAAAGTAATTTTGTTCAATCAAGCCATTTTAACATATGAATCCCATCAAAGATTTGTATAACCTCTCTGATCAGAGATGGTGCCTGTTGTCCTCTCCCCAGGACAGCTCTGTTTCCTTTAGGATGACACTAGGCCTAGTGTCCCCCAGTATATGGCTGTGCAGGGCACTGGTAGGCAGGCAAGCTGACAGCCCTGGGTGTGCACTGTGAAAGGTGAGAAACGTGACCCCAACTCAGAGCCATCATTTGCTGCTGCTCCCCTCTGCCACATGCTGCTCTTCACAGCATTAGTACTTCCTCTTTAAATTTACAATTGGAACATAATGGATTCTTTTTTCCCAATGTGAAATACAGGTGGCACATCTAGCACTGCCCTGCAACCTCTGCTCTGCCTGCTGCTCAAATTGACCTGAGCTGACAGGTCCCTGGCAATCCCTGTCAGAGGACTCTGGCTGCTGACTGAACCTTGCAATGATGTTAGACCCATCTGATCCTCTCATGGTCAAGAAAACCCCAAATGGGCAGCTTATCCAAAATTTTCACGCTTTAACTGGTAGTAGGTGGGACTATACTTCAGGTGACTTAGAGTGAATCTAACTCTCTAGTGAAGGGTTGCAGAGTGGTAACTCTCGAGGCTGCATGTGTACCCCCAGAGAGGGGAGGGAAGGGGTGATGGCAGTGCTTCTTCACCCCCAAACCCCTTTTTTCATGCTTTTCAAAGAATTTCATCCTTGATCACCTGTGGAAGAAAAGAGGTATTTTGTTCCAACTGTGTACTCAGTCTTCTTTCTGGCCTGAGTGCTCAGACTTAATTTCTTTGGGTTTGTTGTAGTGCACTGTCATGTGTTTGTTTCTGTGAAAAGAGTAACTTCCCTAGGTGCTGGACTGAAAAGCAGTAACACATTTTATGAAAGGCAGAAGGAAGATACCAAGGGCTCCTTTAAGTGTGGAATCCATTGCCCAACACCAAATGGGCCACTGCTGAATCCTTTGTGTTTCCTCTTTGCCTTAAAAATGTAGGCTTCAATTATTGCGACTTATCCTCTCACCAAGGTGCTGGGATTTACTCTGACAGTGCCCAGAGGCTGTGAGTGCTTGCAGGGTGCTGAACAGCTTCCAGTCATCAACTGAAACTGGTGACAAAAGACGAATTTTCATATGAGTGTGCTGTAATAATAACAAAACCCACAAATCACCCAGTGTGATGCAGCCCTTCAGTAAAGGGCCAGCTGTCACTCTTTGCCAAGCCCACTTCCACCCAAGATGAACAGGAGGAGGTAGGCTTGTAAGTGGTACTTATGCTTCTAGTAACTCAAATTACCTCCTGTGTGGGTGACTGCCAAACCTTGGCATGGAATTAACAAATGTAAACATGTCATTAAAGGACCCACAGTGACGCTGCTTGGAAAACTCAGAAAAGGACATATCGTTTAGAAGTATTTCTGCTTTCCTACGAGCAATGGTTGTCTCCGTGCTTCAGAGTATTTGTATGACAGTGTTTGCAATTTTTCTCTCTTCCTGTCATTTGCTCCATCCTGCCCATGATCTGGGTCTTTGATGATACCCTCATCTGCATGGGAAAACATTTCTAACAAATCCAACTTCAGTGTATGAAATGAGCAGCAGCATCAACAGTCAGAAAATATATTTTCAGTAAAAAAAAAAAGCTGATTTGAAAATGTAGGAGAAAAGGAAGAGATGTGCTGTCAAGATCTGGTCCTATGCAGAATCCTATTGACCTACATAGAAGGCAGCTGTGTGAGATTTTTCCTGTGATAAATGTTCTTGGTTTTGTCAGGAAAATAGAGATTTATCAGAATGAAACATAATTGGGAAATGGTCAGTTTTATGAATTCCCCAACTGAAAACATCCAGAGCACCCCATCTTACTTTTTTATGGAAGATAAATTTTATTGCTTCTATCTAGTTCATGTATTTTGTGTGAAAACTGAAAATAATTCATACGAAACCTGATTGAAAAATGGTCATGCTGAAATCCCATTTTGCTAAATGACAAGCAAATCTGTCAGTTGAACTGGAACTAAATATTTCTAGCTCATTAGAAGGCTTGCATACTTTTGATTTCAGTTTGGGCCAAGGAAATTGCAAACAGTTTCATTTCAGTTCATAGATCAGGAAAGTTTTGTCTGCCAAGCCCTACCTGGAAGTCAATTCAACTTGGCCAAGTGGGATTATTCCAGGATCATCTTGCCAATGAAGTGCTGTAAAATATCAAGGCTGCTGAGTGTCTGCTATTGAAATATTTCTTCCAGTTATAGAAAACTTCTGTGCTGATGATATGACAGCTAAATAAGAGCAGACATGAGAAGATGGCTGCAGCCATGGTACAAGCAGTGCAATAGAGCATTTAGGAAACTTCTGCTAATCACTCTTCAGGAAGGAGCAGGTATCTCTAATCCTCCAATGGATCTGCTGTCATTATGGTGTTATGGAAGGAGGTGAGATAAGGAGAGGGCCCTGGAATAGCAGTAAATCCAGGGCCCAGAACCTCAGTTGGTCAGAAAGCAAAAGTTAGGGCTGGTGTATCCCAGCACATGTAGGTTCTGAGCAGAACAGAAAGCTGGATTAAGGATAAAACCAGAAAGTATATGATGGCTGAAATCATCTTGTCTGCTCTAATGGAGCTAATGTTGCACTGAAAATCCCTGGAAAACACATGTATGGCACTGGTGCAGAAGATTATCAGTGTGACTCTTTTCCTGAAGCTGAAGCCACAGGAGGTACGTCAGGGCTTTGCATAAGTCTTTATGTATGGGACTGAAACAAATTACTGCTACTGTCCAATTAAGACTATAGAGTTTGATTTGAATTAGATGAGAGAAGGACAAAGTTTGGAAAACCTCAGTAGGATCAAGACACATGAAATGTGAGGATCAGACACGTCAGATGTTGGAGGAAATACATACACAAGTGATGAGGAAGTAAAGAATTTTTCCTTTCCTGTCTTTAGAGTTGCAGTTTGCTTTGGCAGGCTGAGGACCAAGTGGGCTCAAAATGGCTGCAGGTGTAAAAAGTCCTTAGCTGTTCTCTTGCCATGTCTAAGCTCTTCAGAAAAGCTTCAGTATATGTATCAATCAGAATGAGCAATTCTTTTTTTGTTACAGCCTTAAAATAAAAAATAAGAAGGGAAAAGGAAAAGAGGATATCTTAAACACACTGCATCTTCTGCTGCAGTGGCAGGATGGGTGAGTTGTGATGCCAGTGAAAGGGCAGCACCTGTATGTGTTCTAGAAAGGAAAAACTGACTGTACCAGACTTCATATCAGATCCCTCTGTTAACAGCCTTAAAAAAATATAACTGTTCTTCCAGTACACAGTGAAAAACAAAGAGCGGTCAAATAGCAAAAGGAAAAGTTGAGAGGAAAAAAAATGCCTGTCATGGCTCACTCAGCAGTCCCTGTCTGGTTTGAAAGCAGCCAACAACAAATGTCTATCTCCTCAGAGATAAAAAACAAAATCTTCCCAATTGTATCAGTAGTAATTTGATCTCCTTCCCTTTGTGAATATTTCTGTGACAAGGTAAATACATGCCGTACTCAGAAAGTTCTGCATGTTTTATATGTGAACCAAGTGTACCAAACTAAGAAAAGAAAAAGGCTAAACTATTGATACAATGTAAATTATCTGGGCTGAGACCATATTGTTGGTTTCCTAAACTAATGTCTAGTTTTCATTTTGTATGAGTTATCTCCAGCGTAAGTGAATGTTAGCACTGCTGCTGAGAGATATTTACTATATATTGGTTTTTAAATAAGGGCACAACATCGATTCCTTTCTCTCCAAATTATTGACTGCATTTTATCCCTGTAGTCAGGTCAGATAACTTATCTTTTCTGGAAATGCTCAGTAGAAAAATGCGTTAGGTCCCAGAAATTTTCATGGAGCAAAGGACCAAGAGGTTTTGTTTGCAGGCTGCTCATAATCAAAATATCTTGTAGTTATCCTTGAAAAAAAAAATCTTAGTTTGATTGACAAATACCACTGTGATGTATATAAGTATTTTCTGATCCTATTACACATGACCAAGTATCACGCTAAGCCATGAACTTTTCAGTTGACACCCACTTTGCAAGGACAGTGTGACCTTTCCTTATTACCACAGTTACATCTTCTGTTCTCAGCTCCTCGAATGCATTTTGACTGTGATATCTTCATGAGGTGAGGTTATTGAGAAGCTTCACAATTATATAGTGTGGACATGAATCGCAGTGAGGGTGAGCTTTCTCTTGTCCATGGTTCCCAGCATCCTACCCTGACTGGACATGATGGGAGGTGCCTCAATAAATGACTGTTTTTCAAACCCATGGGTGGATGACAGCAGTTGCATGTGAACTGGAGGGAACTGGCCTCTCATTGGCAGAGAGTTGGAGCACAGGAGTTGAAGAGCAGCCTGAGAAATTTTTATGAGAGCAAATGCAAAGACAGCAATGTTTGGAGAAACACTGCAGAAATTTTGGTAGGATGAGGGGGTAGAGAAACAGAAGAATCACTAGTGATACAACTATGACAATGTCTCTGTCTCCTTAGGTATTTGTATAGCTATTCTTGCTGCTAAGCTGGAGTGTCAGGCTAAGCTAAAGAAGGGCTTATGATTTGTGTCTTTAGTCACACTATACGTAGCTGATCCCTCCTTGAGCCACTGTGGGGTGCTTTATTTATCACATGCAACCTGTTTTAACCTTTTGGTGGACATGTTAAAAATTCTTCAAGCCTTTTGTTCATTTGTTTCTGTTTTCTCCATCTTTCTTTGCCATTCCTGAATTGGTGAGTGGAATGAAGATGCTATTTATTTATTTTTTTTTAGCACTGAACACAAAAAGTTTTTTATCATCACTGAATAGATGAGTCACTCATTAATAATTATAACCCTCTCCCTAAATTCTTAGTAGAACCTAGCAACAAGCTTTCAATCCAATGTGAGAGACCCTCTAAAACTTGACAGGTCTATCTTCATACAGTATGTTTTCCAAAGAGAATGCAATGGATGGTCTATGCTGGATTTCAAATGACTGCATTTCATGCTATCATGGTTTAAGCCCAGCCAGCAACCCAGAACCATGCAGACACTCACTCACTCCCTCCTCTTCCTCCCCGCGCTCCTGGAAGGATGGGGAGGAGAATTGAAAGAATGTAACTCCCATGGGCTGAGATAAGAACAGTCCAGTAACTGAGGTATAACACAAATCACTGCTGCTACCACCAATAGTAATAATGATAAGGGAAATAACAAGGGAAAAGAATACAACACCTCACCACCTGCCGACCATTACCCAGCCCAACCTGAGCAGTGATATAGGCCTTCTGGGTAACTGCCCCCAGTTTATATAGTGGGCGTGACGTGCCGTGGTATGGAATACCTCTTTTAGCAAGTTTGGGTCAGGTGTCCTGTCTCTGCTTCTTCCTGGCTTCCTGTCCTCCCTGGCAGAATATGAGACTCAGAAAGTCCTTGGTCGGAGTAAACATTACTGAGCAACAACTAAAAATGTTGGTGTTATCAGTGCTGTTCCCAGGCTGAAAGTAAAAAACACAGCACTGCACCAGCTACTAAGAAGGAGAAAAATGACTGCTACTGCTGAACTCTGGACACATGCCCATCTTCATGTTTTGTTTTCCTTTTTGACAAATTTTTCACCTGCCTAATTCTCTGATGCATAGCAAAGGTCTATGATGCATAGCAAAGGTCTGTGATGCATAGCAAAGGTCTGCGATGCCCCTGTGAGATATGGCTAAGGAAACTTCCCTGCTTTTGAAATTATAACAAGAAAAAGAAGAAATACACCCTCCTGCAAGAAAACTGAGATAGGACATGATGAATTTCCGTCCATTGGTGACTTTTGTCCTACATCAACGTCTTTCCACAGAATGGAAATATCAAAGTTATGCTACATCCTATCTCAACTATAGTATTTATATTTAAAAATAAATAATGCCCTCAGGCCAAGGAACAGCTACTGCAGTACTTTCCAGCACAGCTCATTGATCTCGTTCTATCATTTAACACACCCTGCTACTCTCATGTTGCTGCAGTTAGTGTTAAATAGCAGATAAATCACTTAGTGACCTAACTGAAACTGAGACCTAGTTGGGGTTAGACTTTACACACACAGGCCATAAGGTATAAAGGCTCTTACACCACTATCTTGCCAGGCACTGGAGAAAGACATGAGAATGAGGTATCCGTTAGGCTGTGCTATTCTTTTCTATTATTTACAGAGCTTTTTCATTTATTTTATGTTAGTCTAATCCTGTTTGTTTTAAAGGAATTGCTTTCCACTATTTTTGTCATAGCATGTGTTGTTTTGTCATGGGACTGTGATGAGCTTAATGCATACATTAAAAGTGCAGTTTTTCACAAAAGTTCTTCTATTATGGAAATCAAATATGGTTTAGGAAAACCTAAATAAAAAGCCTCCCAATTTTAGTGTGTGATATAGTTGCACTCACACACTCTAACAGTCATTCCGTCTTTTTTCTTTATATTGACAAGTACTTAAAGAACAAAAATGAACTCTGCAGCCAGCTGTTCTTTCTAAATATGTCTTGTTTTCCTGGCCTAGGTGAAAGGCAAATTGCAGCTTAAGACTTCATTTGTGCAGCAAATCTTAGTCTCCAGCAAATCAAGCCTGTTTCAGAAGCCTTTTTCTTCAGTCACAGCACTTCAGCATTTCTTCAGTTACAGACAGGCTGTGTTCATGCCCCATGTTCATGGTTTATTGTACCATTTTAGCAGAGTCTTTTGTTATAGGTGCAAAAATGTTTAAGAACAAATGAACACAGTTTTGGAACATCGTTTCCTTTCATTCCATTCTGAATGAATTTTCAGAGCCCTTCTGACGTTTAAAAAAAAAAACGTTATGTGAGAGCTTTTTGGAAAGAATTAATGTGGGATCTCAGATTGTCATTTTCAGAATAATTTCCACTTTGCTTCAAAACAATCTCTCCTGTAGCTAAAGATTTATTTTATAACATATATTGAGGTCCTTTTGTTGTTTGGTTCTTTAAAAAAAAAGAAATTGTTTATTCCTGCAGACTTAATAGGAAAAATAAAACAATTATGTTAGCAAACTCACAGTTTTCTTTTGATCACCTTGTAATAAAGTAACAGATATTGCTGAGGCATCACATAGTAAAATCATATATTTGGATAAGAAAAGGACATATAAGCTCACCAACAGGAATTTGGAAATTGATGCTCAGGAGGAATAGGGTTCCTTATAATTCTACTGGTAGCTGTTAAGCTTTGGATAACATTAAGTGATACTGGTCATTTGGATTCCCATTATTTTTTCTGAGATTTCCTTGACTAGGGAGGTATTCAGATATCCATGCTTTCAAATGTTATAGTCATTCAGAGAAACAGCAGCACCCATATCACATGTGATAAGGGTGACCAACAATCTGAACACAACATGAACATTAAGCAGATAATGAATATTAGTAGCTGGCAAATCATACATAGCTAAAATAAGAGGCATTTTTTAACCAAATATATATGAAACAATTGAGATGAAATAAAAAATAAAGTAAGGATTACATCAAAACAAGTATTTTTTTAATCAATACTCCTAACCACCATCAAAAATGAATAAAAATAAAATGTAGGCCGTATCAGCAAGAGCATTCTAATACTGGTATTCAGTAAATCCTGGCATCTCATCAGGGAAAGGAATGACAGTACCAGCCCCTCTGACATATGTATGTATAAATATATTTTCATTTATTGTAGGTCAAAACCAGAAAAAGAAATCATGGAAGCATAACCTAATTAAAGCTTTGGTCTTAAAGTCAAAGTAGAGCTGCAAAAAATAGTCTACGCAGGACTTGCCAAAAGCACACACTTGATTGCAGAATAAAAAGGAAGACGACTTTCATGATTACAATTTGCCTTATTTGGAAATATTTCCTTTTTTCATATATTATACATTAGGTCACTTCTGAAATTGTATTTTGAAATTAAATGCTCTAATAATTCACAATTATGTTTCCACTTCAGCATCAATAAATATTTTTAAAAAGTTTAAATGTGTCCAATTTAAACAAAGCATCTTCTTCCCTTTTGAATAAAGCATTACAAGTCAGCCCCAAAACCTATTTTTAATTCCTTTCTATCCCTCTTAAATCCTTTTCTTAAAATCATTAAACATATATGTTTATATACACATGCTGCCTATGTGTGTTCATATAGTTAGACCCATTCTTGGCCACAGGCATAAACTTTGCTTTCACTTCTGCTTTTGTAATAGGAGATAATAATATATGTAAGAGACCTGTCTAAAGCCTAAATGTACTGACATTTATGAAGCGTTTATAGAAGTGAAGGTGGAGGATACACTCAGGGGATAATAACTGTGTTAGCAAAAGAACAGGCACAACTTTATGACAGCTGATGGAGAATCAACATATTTTGTTAGAGAATAGGTTTTGTCCAAATTAGTTTACTGGGTATATTGGGGGAAGGGAGAAGGAGATTATTTGGCATTTTCGTTTGTTTGTTTGGTTGGTTTTTTTTGGTAAGTATTTTCATCTGGAATGTTTGTGGTTTTTACTTTAAAACAAAATTGAACTTTTTATCATGTGAAAAGCTTTAATGTGGCAGTTTGAAGTATTTTTATAAAAAAGTAAGCATTTTCTAGAAAACAGACACTCTCTGAATTATGATTAATCAGTCTAATCTAAATAAGTTACATTAGTCTCTCAATTTCTGATAAAATCAGGCTGTCTAGTACTTTTAGGATTGCTCATAGCCATACAGAGATGGTACCACTTCTCTTTGTATAATTTTTCTTTCCTCCTTTCTCATTTTTTTGTTTTCTTGCCCTAGTATGTCTGTTATTTATGGATGGTTGTACATAAAGGCAAAAGATCATTTGATGACTTCTCCAAATAAAAATATAATGCTGATTTTTTTTTTTAAGGTGCACAGGATGGGTAATATGAAGATAAAATGGTAATGAACACATGCTATTGGAGTGGGAAGCTTGGGCCGTGGCAAAGCAGGCCATAATAATTCCTAATCTCTGGAGAGAATTAACCTCCAAATTTTAGCTGTACAAAAACAACAAGGGGTGAGCACGGACACACACATGCCTAATCGTCAAGGAGTTAAAATGGACTTCGTAACCAATGCTTCTGTGAGACCTGAAATGTAAAAGAATGGCTGAAAAAAGTGAGACAGTTTCCCATGGCAGAGCAGCCTCATGCAGCAGTTCAGCATTCTTTGTACTGGAAATGCTTTTGGCTGGTACATGGCTTGCATTCTTCTATGCTTAAAAATGAAAATTACAGCTACTCCACTTCTAAATTTGTTAGGGATTATCCTTTGACAGGTGATTCATCTCTCAATCATGGGAAAGAGGAATGAAGAGTTCCTGATGATGTAAGTCAAAATCTTCCTAGAGTGCAGAGCTTTTGGGGACTGTGCATTAGTATGCTGACACTGAAGTAACAACTGCATACACTCCAAATACTTCATATTTCAATGTATCTGCCACTCAGGACTTGAAGCAAATGCGAATAGATTGATCCTTGGCACTTTCCATGTAAACTGGGTCATTGTTACTATGCTATAAGAGAGAAAAATGAGTCATGGATTTTGGTTTAAGTTAGTCTGTGATCACACACAGTGTCTACAGCAGCTGTTGATCAGATTGCCCATTAAACTGGGTGATGAGATTTGGGCAATGGCAATGTAGTGCTAAACTGTTGCAGTGGAAAGCAGATTAAATACTAGAGTTGAATAGCAGCAGCAACTGTCAGCTATGCCTGCACTAGTAAACCCACTGGAGAGCTTAATTTAGGCTTTTCATTTCAGCTAGGCTATTATGAAAACAGTACTGAAATAACAAGCATTAGCCAAAGTAGAAGTCACTGAACTCTTTTGTACAGATGTTTAAGTGCTTTAACAGACTTGAAGAAAATAGTCATCACACGCATTATCTTCCTATTTATTTTTGCTAGGTTTACTTAATAGTCATTTGAGATGGAAATGGATTTATTGCCATCTGGAATTATAAAAAAAAAAAAAAAAAGCAGAAATAGCTATACTTACCTTCTTGTTTGTGATGCTAGTAATGCCCCAAGTAAATGTCCAGGCAAACACAATCTTCTCTATTTAGGCTGAGAAAGTTAGTGCTTAAGTGTTCGTTGCATATACTAAGTATGGAGGAAATTACACATACAAAGTATGGAGGAAATTTGCCCCTCTACTCTTCTTTTTTGAGACTGCACTTGGAGTAAAGTGTGAAGTTCTGGTGTCCTCAACATAAAAAGGACATGGAAGTGTTGGAGCAAACCCAGAGCAGGACCACGATAATAATAAAGGGGCTGGATCATCTCCCATACTAAGACAGGCTGGGAAAGTTGGGGCTGTTTAGCCTGGGGAAGAGAAGGCTGCATGGAGACCTCATAGCAGCCTTCCAGTATCTGAAGGGGGCCTATAGGGATGCTGGGGAGGGGCTCTTCATTAGGGACTGTAGTGACAGGACAAGGGGTAAGGGGTTCAAACTTAAACAGGAGAGGTTTAGATTGGATGTAAGGAAGAAATTCTTTCCTGTTAGAGTGGTGAGGCACTGGAATGGGTTGGCCAGGAAGGTTGTGAGTGCTCCATCCCTGGCAGTGTTCAAGGCCAGATTGGATGAAGCCTTGGGTGGCATGGTTTAGTGTGGGGTGTCCCTGCTTATGGCAGTGGGATTGGAACTAGATGATGTTAAGGTCCCTTCCAACCTTAACTATTCTATTCTATTCTATTCTGTGAATTTTTATACTGAATTACTGATGAAATTCATACTAGAAAAAATTCTACTGATATCATTATTTCACCCCAGTGAAGAACTCAATTCTTTTATTCATATAACATAGACAACATTTGTGCATTTATTATGCTACTTTATGCTATTTTTAGATGAAGAATCATAGAACAGTTAGGTTTGGAAAGGACCTTAAGATCATCTACTTCCAACACTCCATAACCAAGCAGGGACACCTCGCACTAGACCATCTTGCTCAACGCCCCATCCAACCTGGCCTTGAACACTGCCAGGGATGGGGCATCCACATTTCTGTGGGCAACCTGTGCCAGTGCCTCAGGACCCTCACAGTGAAGTCAGAGGAATTCTCATCTATCAGTCTTTATTGACCAACTAAAGAGTAGAGAAAAAAGTAGAGAAAAAAGTAGAGAAAAGAGTAGAGAAGAAGAGTAGAGAAAATTTCTCAAGTAGAAAAAATGGTCAATCTAGCAAAAAAGGAAAGTTCAGCTGACCCAAAATTACAGGCTTAGTTATTCACTGAGAAAAATGCAAACTGCTCATAAATGGTGCATGGAGGAAAGCCATGTAGAATTCATCCTGTACAGTCAGGCTGCTTTACACCAAGGTCTCCGGATTGCTCACAAAATGTCCGTTGTCAGACAGCCTGTCCACAGGGAAGGACTCAGGGTTGGTGGTCAATAAGAACATGAATATGAGCCGACAGTGTGCGCTTGCAGCCCAGAAAGCCAACCATNTTGTCAGACAGCCTGTCCACAGGGAAGGACTCAGGGTTGGTGGTCAATAAGAACATGAATATGAGCCGACAGTGTGCGTTTGCAGCCCAGAAAGCCAACCATATCCTGGGCTGCATCAAAAGGAGCGTGACCAGCAGGTCAAAGGAGGTGATCCTGTCCATCTACTCTGCTCTTGTGAAACCTCACCTGGAGTATTGTGTGCAGTTCTGGTGTCCTCAACATCAAAAGGACATGGAAGTGTTGGAACAAGTCCAGAGGAGGGCCATGAGGATGATCAGGAGACTGGAGCACCTCCTGTATAAAGACAGGCTGGGAAAGTTGGGGCTGTTCAGCCTGGAGAAGAGAAGGCTGCGTGGAGACCTCACAGTATCTGAAGGGGGCCTATCGGGATGGTGGGGAGGGACTCTTCATTATGGACTGTAGTGACAGGACAGAATCACAGAATCACAGAATCACAGAATCACAGAATTACCAGGTTGGAAGGGACCTCTAAGATCATCAAGTCC
>NDXB01003721.1:58773-76736 GCA_002631895.1 Agapornis roseicollis | reverse complement strand
CCAACTCTCCAGCCTGTCCAGGTCTCGCTGAATGGCAACACAGCCTTCTGGTGTGTCAGCCACCCCTCCCAGTTCAGTATCATCAGTGAACTTGGNAAGACTCTACACTTGCCCTTGTTGAATTCCATCAAGTTTCTCCCCGCCCAACTCTCCAGCCTGTCCAGGTCTCGCTGAATGGCAACACAGCCTTCTGGTGTGTCAGCCACCCCTCCCAGTTCAGTATCATCAGTGAACTTGGTGAGGGTACACTCAGTTCCCTCATCCAGGTCGTTGATGAAAATATTAAACAGCACTGGTCCCAGCACCAACCCCTGAGGGACTCCACTGGTCACAGACCTCCAGCTAGATTCTGCCCTGTTGACCACAACTCACTGCCTTCTTCCTTTCAACCAGTTCTCAATCCATCTCACTACCTGATCATCAAGCCCACACTTCCTTAGCTTATCTATGAGGATGCTGTGGGAGAAAGTATCAAATGCCTTACTGAAATCAAGAAAAAAACACATCTACCGCTCTCCCATCATCCAACCACCTAGTTACCTCCTCATAGAAGGCTATAAGGTTGGTCAAACATGACCTCCCCTTGGTAAAACCATGTTGGCTGCTGTTTATGACCTTGATATGTCATCCTTGATATGTCTAGAGATGGTGTCAAGAACAAGTTGTCTCATCACCTTTCCAGGGATGGAGGTAAGGCTGACCAGTCTATAATTACCTGGGTCCTCCTTCTTGCCATTCTTATAGACTGGTGTGACATTCGCCATCCTCCAGTCCTCAGGCACCTCTCCCGCTTCCCACGACTTACCAAAGATGATGGAGAGCAGCCTAGCAATGACTTCCGCCAGCTCCCTCAGCACCCGTGGGTGTACTCCATCCGGACCCATCGATTTATAGATGTCCAGATTGCTTAACTGATCCCTAACCCAATCCTGCTGTAGATTCCTTTCCTACAAGGGGGAAGAGTTAACAGTAAAATAGCAACCTTAGAGTAAGCTCCATATTCTGATAGGTTAGTGCCAAGGCTTCCTGTTCGCTTAATATGTTGCTAACGCAGATTAACCCTGGAGAAATATTAACAGTAACCTTTGAATCATAACTGCTGCTAATTGCTTATTTCCCAGGAACTCTAGCACCTAAACATGAAGATGTGACACTTTATACTGTATTTGTGTGGTTAAAAGTTTTAAAAACAACAACAAACAAATTCCCTGGAGCTGCAAAAAATCTCAGAGAGAACGTGCCCATCTATTTGCTGTTCTAATGAAAGACCTTCATGTCTGCAGTAATGATGCTGAAGGGCAGATATGATACAAGGCATCACCGAGATGATGCACAGTAATTTATTTTCCTTCTAAAGGACTAATTATTGGCATGACCAGGGTGGGCTAATAAACAAGGAGCTTGAGGTTTTGTGACTGATTATTTACTTGGGTATTACCTCAGATCTCTCATAACAGGGTAGGTTAAATGAGGAGTCTCTCTTGTTCTGTCCTTGAACTTGAGCTTATGATATTCTATAATTAAGACTGCAACTATGTTTTCATCTCAAATTACATACCTGACATTTTGTTAACATTGTGAGAAAGGTCTTGCTTGAGTTTAAACATGCATGTCATCTACATAGGGGAAGGGGAAGATGGAAGAGTAGGATAATTTGTTGCTGAAATTTGATGTGGATTAGAATAGGCATTTTTGACATTATGCTGTCTTTTACAGGTAGGGACTTTGACATTTTGGCTAAATCTTACCTCAGTCTTTAGTATCTTAGAAGCACAGAATTTTAACACTGGGTTTGTTATGCATGTTTGGAAGCAAAAACAAACACATACCTAGCACTGCAATTTGCTAGATTGTATATCTGCAAATTCCATGTTTGCAATTACCAAATGTTAGGTAGACTTCCTGGGGTTTGTCCTGTTTTGCAGTTATAATGCAGTAAGAGCAAACAGGTCATAGAGAGGGCTGAAGTAACAACATGGGGCAGCACTGAAGAGAGGACACACGGCAAACAGCCAGATAAACCAAGGGACAAGCTGAAAGAGGAACTAGAAGAAGGGATTGGAACTGTTAGAAATGCTGGAAAAAAAGGCTCATGGAAAGCGTAAGTTCTCTATATGGATGTCCAATAACAGGTATCAAAATCTTTGGTAGGTCTGTAAGCTCAGAGGTAACCTGAATTCCCCAGCTGATAACCTCAAAAGTCTCAGAGACCCCAGAATAACCCAATGAGTTCAATGTTCTTTGCTCAGACTATAGAAACTTCCTTCCTCAACATGATTTTTTTGTTTAAGGGTGCTGACAATATTTTTGTTAGTCCTTTCTGTAGAACACAGATTTAGAAATAGACAGTGCTGAGTTTTGCTCTTGAATCTGTTACTTGACTGCCTGATGAGCCTTGGGCTGCTCGTGTAACCTGTTTTGTCTGACACCCTGACAGGAAAGCAAAAATCATGAAATATAACCACCTTTGTATATCATAAGGAAAATATAAACACTCATTATTTTCATTGCATGTTGTTTGGGTTCTTTGTTTTTTTTTTTTTTTCCTACAATNACAGGAAAGCAAAAATCATGAAATATAACCACCTTTGTATATCATAAAGAAAAAATAAACACTCATTATTTTCATTGCATTTTTTTTTGGTTTTTTTTTTTTTTTTTTTTTTTCCTACAATGAAGTTGTTAGACTTTATTATAAGATTTCAATTTTCCTTTCATCTATCCAAGTAACTCTTCAGGGTTTTTAATGTGCAGAGGAATAAGGAAAGAATAAAAGAAAAACACAAGGGAATTAAGAGGAATGGAAATTATACATGGACAAGGTTGGGGTTTTTCTCCTCTCTGCAGGCTATGATATTCTGTAATTAGTTGAGTTTTTTGAAAACAGCCTAGAGATCCTGAAGTACTTGTTTTTCATTAGAATTAGTGTGGAGGTGGCTCTTTCTGAACAGACTGGGGCAAGACACAGCCATTTCAGTGTCCTGGGTTCTGCTTGTGGATCTGTACTTCTACTTTCTCTGGATGCTTTTATATGTTTCTAGCAGTAGGTTTTCTAGACATGAGCTCTCAGTTGCAGAGGCCGCAGCAGAGTGTGGACACTTCTCAGCTGGGGATTTCTCATGTTGCTACAATAAAAATAAAGATGAGTTATTACTCTGAGATATGTGCACAAATTCCCCTAGCTGCTACACCATTACCTAGTAGTTGGGTTGAAAACAGAGTAATACATCTCTCATATGAAGTAACAGAATTACAGCAAACGTCCTCTAGGAACAGATGAGGTACCTTCTTCAAGTGAAGGAACCACCCCCTGCAATGACTCAGCAAAACAGGCCAGGTGGCATTACCATTGTGCCAACAGACTGAATATATTAGAAGTTCTCTATTGACCCATATGCTCTTAATAGAAGATTGTATTTAATTCTTCTGCACACACAGGCTTCTGTTGCAGTCTCCCTTGAGAGAGCCTTGCTTACCTCCTGGAGTCTGGAAACATTCCCCTGCTCTTTGCACACTAATCTGCTCTGGAGAAACAGGGGTCCTCATCAAACTTCTCTACCCTGTAATTATTTCCTGAATACCTACTTTCAAAACAAGCCATAAAGGAAAATGAATGCTTATTCCATCAGAGGTTCTGGCATGTCACATTAAACAAGTAGGGCATGTGCGGAAGATGTATGTTTTGGGAAGGAGGAGATGTCAGTATCAGGTTAAGCTTAGTTTCTACTCAAGACCTGTGTATAAACAGGCATGAGACTGGAAAAGTGCAGCAGTTAACCATTTTATGCACAAGCAGGACATACAGCATCTTTTTCACTTGCTTAGGTGCTCTCATTGTAAATGGGAAACTTATGAACATCATACTGCCTTTCAGATGAGTAATTTGAAGTGCTCAGAAAACATAATTTGCTGTCATAGTTTCACATCAACTCACTCTTGATTAGAAGACAGCCTTTTTTTTTTTTTAATAAGGAATGAAATTACTAGTCTGATAATAACAACTTCACCACAGTATAGTACCTTTTCCTCAAGTGGTGTATCTTCTGTTTGAATTTTCAAGAAGTTAAGCTACGTGCAGGGAGAGAAACAAAGTGACCCCAGAGTGAGCCCAGAGTGCTGTCTCTAACGATGGGCAAAGATGTTTTGAACCTTTAAATGATAGTAGCATGTCTCAGTTTTTTCACACTTATTCATTTAAATCCAAAGCAACAAAGGAAAAGTCCACGCTGGATGTGATGACACTTGGCAATGATTCACAAGTGGAAATCTGATTTTGGACCTATTGGCTTTTTATTCCATATTGTGAGACTGTATAAAGTAAACAGGTTTTACTACACAGCGCAACAGTACCCATTATATAACTGTATAATCCACAGTCCCCAAGTGAAAACATGCACTTCAGTACTACCTTACCATTGTAAGATAGCTAGCCCTTCCTTTTGGAAAAAATTGAAAGCACAACTTAGCCAGCCTTTTATGAAAAGCCACAATCATAGAATCATAGAATAATTAGGGTTGGAAAGGACCTTAAGATCATCTAGTTCCAACCCCTTTGCCTTGGGCAGGGGCACCTCACACTAGACCATGTCACCCAAGACTCCATTCAACCTGGCCTTAAACGCTGCCAGGGATGGAGCATTTATCACTTCTATCACAATGATCTATTAAAGCCAAGATTGAGCTGAAGAAGGGATACTAGCTGTCTCCTTCTGACTGTGTTAGTGCCAATCCTGACATGATTTCAGAAAAAACCAACAGCTTTACCAGCATGCACAGGAACCAGACTCATGCCTACAGAGTTATTTATTCGGGACAGGGACAATATGAACCTGAACACTGTCACTTCAGATCCTCAACTAAAAGGACACAGGTGACATGCTCTGAGCCGGACAACTGCAGGTCACAACTCATGTAATTAGCCTTCAGTGTAACCATGCAACACAGGTACTTCTCTTCACAGATTGTCCACCTCTTCTGCATTACCAGCACCATTTTACACATAATGCAAGTGAGAATTTGGCCCAACAGAGAGTTTAGCATGTGCTTGGTACCACACACATGATCTCACAGTCATTCCAGGCTGGCCCCAGCAAAAAAAAAAACAAACCAACAAACACTTCCCTTTGTATGTTGCTTTGAACGTGTTTCTGATCTAGAGAAGGGAACTACTTGTGCTGAAGTTTGAGCCAGCAGTGGAGTGCTTTGCTTTTTTGGTCCCCACACAGAACACCCACCAAAGTCATTAGGCAGGATGAGTGGGGGGCTAATTGTAGTGTTTCAATTTATAGTAATCCCCTGTGAGATGCAGTGCCTGCTTTAAAAGTGTTGTTCCTTGCTCTGAAGTATTTACCACTCAGTACTCATACTTCAAATGGGAAAAAATGCAACTATGGAGGCAATAATGCAAGAAGCGTGGGTGGTAACCAGCCAATTCTTCTTAAACCTACATTTTTGTTCCAGAAGATCGTATTAATGCTATTATGGGAATTATGAAATTGGTATAATGGGACCTGCTGGGCAATATTGTGTATTTGGAAACTTGAAATAGCAACAACAGTCCTGAATCTTCACTACAGCTGCTTTTCCTCCTCAATTCAGCCTGCTGTCTCTCTGCAGGCTCTCTAGTTTAATGATTGCTCATCCTTTAATGTTAACAGAAAAATACTAACTACTGCATAAGGGAGTGTATGTGTGTACTAGCAAGATCATTAGTCTGAATAAATTCGACAGCAGAGTTGCATGAGAAATGCCAGTTAGTGGTAAGCACAAACTACAGCTTTGGGTGTAAAATACTGTAATTACAAGGGATGGAGAAAGCTCCACAGTTTTTATCCCCACAGAAATCAATAGTAGTGCAAACTGCTGCTCTTTGCTGGAGCAGGGCAGTCTGATGAAAGAGCTTATTGATTTATCCAGCTGATGCTACTGAAGTGAATAACAGACTGGAAGAGAAAGAGCTTGTAAATTAGACTCATTCAATCTAACATTTTCCAGGATATCTTTTATGTACAGCTATACAGAGATATATATTTACAAGAGAGTTTTTGTTAAAGCCACAGCCTAGTGACTCTTTGTAAGTGGGTCTGCCTCCTAATTCTTTAACCTCAACTACACCCATGGTGCTAAAGTCAACCTTCAAGCTCTCACTAGAGATTGAAACTAAGGAAGAAGCACTAGGGCACCTAGGAGCAGGATTTGGCTATGGCGCAGGCAAGCAGCTGGCCAACACAGCTCCCAGAGGGCTATGGCTACAGAGGAAAGGTGGCTGCAGCTCCCTCCATACCACCTAGGCTAGGAGAAATGCCAGTTCTAAGCTGGTCCCCATCATTCTCAAATAATGTGGAAAGAGGCATGGTGCTTTAGGAATGAAAGGAGTCCTGTGTTTCTTTCTAGCTCAGCAGATTCTAGCGGCAGATTTTCTGTGACTCTAGATCCACACTGGCAAAAATGTAAGTGTTTGGACTGGTTTTGCATAAACTGAGAAGGGGAAATAAAGCAAAAGAGAGGGAGGAACAGAGCGAGCAACAGGCACACTGCCACCAAGTACAGCAAATCAATCTTCTTAGCAGTGATGGATCAGGGAGCAGGACTGTAAGTTTTAGAGGTATATGAAACCCCACAAGTATAAAGCCACTATTAAAACACTGCCATTAAATTCCAGCACTGAAGGATTATCACAGCCCCTGGTGCCAAGGAGGTCAATATGGGACTGTATATTTTTATTAGCATTTTATATATACATATATATGAAGCAGAATAGGATTCACAACAGCCTCACCCTCTCTCCTGCTAAAGACCTCTGCTTTATACTCAGCATCCACTTTCACAAATAAAATGCAATATACCATCAACAGATAAATGAGATCCCTACAGGGCTTTTATTCTATCGTACCATTATATCTACTTTTCCACAAGATTTCTGCTTAAATGGCTCTCCTTATGCACATACACAAAGATGACATACACCTGTCTAAATATAATCTGATAGTGAAGAGCTCTTCTGATGAGGAAATGTATCTTTTCTTCCTAATTTACCATAATGACTTATTCACACTGCGGGAGTTAGGGGTATGTTAGCTTCCCCATGAAAAAAGTCACCAAGGTATTATACGCTAAGATGTGGATGAACTTTTTTTCCTATCTTTAGAAAAGAAAAAGAGTAGAGCTCTGAATCTCACCTTTCTGTGTTCCCCACAAAAACAAACGTTTTTGAGGAATTATAGCCTTATAGGCTCCTGACATTGACTAATAGTTTTTGATGTAATGAAAGTGTTTGTATGAGCCACACTGAAGAAGCCCTTTTTCGAAATACCTCAGAGAAAAGACCATGCTGTGCCATAGCGTACCTCACAGATTGCTGCCAGCACAGTAGCCACCTACATGGCACTAATTCAAGAAGTAGACCTATTTATTAGCTGGTAGTGTTGCTTTTCTGTCATTGTGAATATTTCAGTCAAAAGTAACCTTCCTCGGAGAATAAAAATTCCTGACTACTTTTTCACAAGAGAACTCAAAGAATTTCATGATCAGGACAAAGGGATACCCAATAGTTTCAGTCACAACTTTTGGGGCAACAGAGAGCTGAGGCTCGTCAGAGAAGTACTGCTGAGAATCAGGATGTAGCAACAGTAGAGAGGTTTATATGAGGAATTTGACACAGGTTATTGTGCTAACAAAATGTGAAAGGGACATTCAATGCACCAGCAGAACACAGAAGACCTCATTTTTGAGAAGGGATGGGGTGGAGAGAAGGCTAATTATTCATCAGCATATGTCAGAATCCCACTGAAGCCTGCTTTGCTTTACTTCTTGCGCTTATTAGCCACAAAAACAGGACCATGGCATGAACAGTGGCAGGTAGAACAGATTTCAGTGCTAGAGATGATCTCCATGAGGCTCCAGCATGCTGATAACTATATATAAAGGTTGCATAGGCACTGCAGAGATACGGGGTACCTCTTTCTACTGAAGGGCACCTGAAATTTAGTAAGAGACATAACTGTTATCTGCAGAATAGTTTGGAAGCAGAGCTTCCAATCTTTATCTCCTACAATTTGAAGCTCTGAATGTTCCCCAAATCCCCTGAATTACCAGGGCTGAGACACCGGTGCAAGCTGCATGCAAACCCACCATTCCTGACAGCAAGAAGCCACACGCTGATCGGCTTTGCCATGTTTACTCTTTTGAAAATGCTGGCTTTGCCCTACAGCCTTTACTTTTCATTTGCAGTGCTGTAAGATTCACTGCCACTCTTGCCTGGACAGATGCTGAACTAATATTAGAGAGTAGGGATGTTTGATGGGGAGGGCAGGGGGTGAGGATTCTGTTACGAGCCTTTCTAATTCTTCATGGTGCAACATCATAAGCCTCAGAGAGCATTACATTCACCTCCAGGGAAGAAGAATGGGGTGTCCAGCCTGGTGAGAACTGGATTAACTCATTTCTCCATTCTACAAATGGTTCTGTGACTTTAGGTCACTGATGCTGACCTGTGGCTATTGCAGGTTTCTTCTGTGGCCACAAACACCCCAAAGGCATCACAGCAGCACTTACCCTGCATGCAGAGCCCATTGGTGCAGTTCTTGGACTGTAGCACAAGCCCCTCACAGTCTTTCCCCCCGTTCTTGGGTGCTGGGGCCGTGCACTCCCTCCGGCGCCAGTGGGTGCACTCTGTGCCACAGGTGGACCACTTGCTCCATGATGTCCACTTGCCATCCACTGCAACAAGGAAGTGACATGACTTGTTAGGGGGTACATAAAATGAGACCAAGTGTGAACAATGCATGTATTAGCACAAGCAAGCCTGCAACCACTGGCCATTCCCTGCAAGGCAGAAGGATCATCAGTCTGCTCCTCTTAAAAAGAGTCAGTCTGCTCTTCTTAAAGTTCTGTTTCTGGCCCACAACTACATGTTCATTCTCTCTCTCCTTTCTCTCTGCCCCAGCCTCACTTCTGCTCTTTCCTCTCTTTTTTATAAACTTATCAGCAGTTTATCTGTGCTCAAAGTGTATAATAAAATAAGCAACAAGTTGAGAATCTCTGATTTTAATTTTGTTTGCATTCCTCAACACAGAGGTTAAACTTAGCGAGAAATTTTTCTTCAGTAGGAAGATAGGTAATGTTTAATATTTTCTATTAAGCAGATTACCTAGAGGCACTCATCTATTTCATATGAGCCAAATCAGGAATGTGTTTAGTGCCTTTTAAAATCCCACAAATGATTTTCAAAAGCATGAAACTGAACATCTGAAGAATAATCTATGCAATTGTTCCAGTCTGTCACTTGGAATAGTGAACAGAGATTAAATTTTGGCTCTTCAAGTTCCACCCACCACTAAGACCCAGAGTTGGATAGCTAGCTTCACAGGCTGAAGACTACCTTGCTGCCATTGATCTGAGTGGGATTGCAGAGGTACAATAGGACAATAGGACAGACGGCAGAACTTTGTCACTGAAGAGCTAACAAGTACCTTGCATGTCCTGAAGCAATTTCACATTTTTCAGAAATTTAAAAACCTTTTAAAGGTATGGATACACATCTATTTCCAGTATAAAGGCTTTTGAGTTTGAACTCAGGTAAGCATGTGCCTCAAATTTAACATCCATGCCTCAGATGCTTCGCTTGCTCTGACAGCTGGACTGGACATTGCAAATGTATTTACATCACAGTTGCTTTCTATATTCAAATTCCAGTCCTCTTCCAGAGCTTCCAATCTTTATCTCCTACAATTTGAAGCTCTGAATGTTCCCCAAATCCCCTGAATTACCAGGGCTGAGACACTGGTGCAAGCTGCATGCAAAAGCAGGGCCGAATACCTTGCTGCTTGATCTAATGTGCTCACTATTTTATCTACTTGCATAATACACTTTCATATTTGTTCACTGAAATGTTGGATTTATTAATAAAGAGAAGGAGGCTTTTGTAACTAATAGTGTTCTCCTCAAATAACTGGTGACAGGCAAACTAATCATCTAGGCTGTGTACTCTTCATACTGAACCTGGGCAGAGAGTGGTGCAAGCTATTTTCTGAACACTTTGTCCCTCGCAGAAGGCACCACCATTGAGTGGGGCAGGATTGGTGCAGGTCCTCGTACGCTTCTGAAAGCCTCTTCCACATCGGCTGTTACACACTGACCACTCAGTCCAGGTAGACCAGCCTCCGTTGACTGAAAAGCAAGACAGAAAGAGTGTGATCACATAAGAAAGCCATCCTGTTAGTCCAAAGGTATCTGGCTCTGTGTCACGCTGCCTCCAACAGCAGTCACAAGTGATGGCTGGGAAGAGCATGAGAAGCAACCCTGAAGTGACACAAATCCATGTCTTCAACTTATCAAATGCACAACATGCCAGAAGTCATTGTACAGTTAAAGAAATGCTAATGCTGAATGAAAAACAAACACCATTTGATGACTACTAGGGCTGGCGGGTGACCTGCCATCTCCTGAAAACAAAACTGACCAAGCATTAAGCACCTGATAGCACGTGTACAGCCAAAATCCCTGCAGGTTCAGAGAGCACTCACAGCTCTGCTAGCCAGAAACCTGCACTCCAGATTGTTTTTGGATGTACCCATCACCTGTGCATGCTGAAAGACTCCTGGTCTTTGATTAGAAATAGGTAATTTTCTTTCCCTTTCTTTCCAAAAGGGAATTTCAGGATGTGAGAACAACTTCACTCACCCCTCTGTGGACATAGCTGTTGCATGTGAATGTGACAGCACTTCTATAAAAGATATTTAAGCTGATCAGAATGATCTCACACTTAAAGGCATTTTCGTTATTGGACTTTGGGAAGATATGTATCTGTTTGGGAAGATATGTATCTGGGAATACATTTGTGCTGAATCCCTTTTTCACCTACTGGGATAGATGGATGAAGAAGGAGCTGTGCTGCTGTATGTAATAATGTCATTGCCAGGGTATGGATAACATACTAACTGCTTTCCCTAAACCCAAATGTTTGTGATATGACACAACCCTTAGGCAACTCTGGTAGCAAAACTCATAAATATGGTTGCACCCCTGCGTATGTCTCTTGATAGCACTGTTGAAAAACATGCTGTATATGTATGAGGAAGAGTTGCCTACATCTTCTGCATTCATTTCAGCTACAAAACACAGCGCTCTTGCACGGTCCACCCCTCAATATCACAAACACTGCTAATCAACTCAATTCAGTCAGTTTTCTATAAAAACTGAGCTAAAAGGCCCTCATTGTAACTTCAGGGAAGCAACTGCTTACAATTAAATCTAACTGCTACCCTGAATATGAAATGAATATTAGGGATAATCATAGGGATTTTTTTTTTCTACTTGTCTATCCTATAATTAAGCTGATTGTAAAGAACACCAGGAAAGTCAGCTGGCACATCACTGGAGCAGGGTTTTGTTTTGGTGGATACTTCTGTCTGGGACGCATCCGGGCAGTAACTCTGCAGGGGCAAAGTCTGTCAGACTAGTGGGGCAGAGCTGCAGTGAAACACAGGCTGGAAGAGTCCCCAGAAGGGCTTCTCAGCCAGCCTCTCCACAGCCAAAGCATGGTCAGCCTCAGTATTATACCATGACCATGGATGCAGACACAGAATAATGTTATCCCATGCTTTCTATTCCCATGATGTTTAATTTTAGGCTAGGTTGTGTTGACTGCAGCCTATAAGCTGCAGTCCCAGACTGTTTTGCTATCTACTTATATCTTATTAACTAAACTTACTTTTGGTGTCTATTACCAAAACATACTCTGATGCAGGGGCAAAATTCCTTTCAGTTTTACTCCTATTTATGAAAAGCATCACTAAGAACATGAAATGTGTTGGCAGAAAGCAATGCCTTTGACACCCATGCTGGAGGAAGTGCCTTAATGGTTCCTTGCTGCATTCACATATTCATCAGAATACGTGTTGTGTTATGGCAAGGGGAGCAAGTGCCTTCTCTTCAGTAAGGCACTGGCTGTTTGTGTAGATGTCTGTTCCTCCTTTAATGCCACTGTCTATTACCAATAAGCCAAACCATTAGACACTTCTGCATGTTTTCAGTAATAAACCCTGACAGCAGTCCTTGCATGTGGGTGCAAGTCAACAGGCAGCACAGGCTGAACACTGACCACAGTAGGAGTTGCACTCAGGCATTCTGCATCCCCTTCCATCCCCACCTCTGACTCTGAGTGCACGTCCATCCATGTGCAGTGAGACAAGGCATCACTTACCGTAGACAATCACAGTTGCTGTGGTGCTTTTCCTTTTGGCCACAATGTTTTTAGCAACACAAGTGTAATTGGCGGTGTCAGAAAGCCGGGCTTGCTTGATGATCAGGTTGTGATCAATGGTGATGTAGAAATTTCGGTCTTCCACAGGATCAATCACCTCTTCATTCTTCAGCCACTCCACCTTAGGGTTTCAAAGGACCAGAGTGGAGGCACTGAGTCAGTACCAGGTCACATTGCAAAGGCCACAGTATCTGTGATTACACTTCTCACCCCAGAAAGCACTAAGAGTCAAGGCACATCACAAAGGACTCACCTGATACACACTTACAACTGAAATAAAATACCACGGCAGAAATGTGGGAGAAAACCCTTCATGCACCATCAGCACAACAGCTGTCTCGCCTTGTCTTGAAAATATCAATGCATTTTCAAAGGCTGCCAGCTACTGTGCAGAGACAAATAGCTGATCTATGCTTTAAGAGTCTAGGGCAAGAGATAAGGAGGGAGAGGTATCTTAGGACTGTAGCTACAAATAGAAAATTCCCTTACAACATCAGAAATGCTAAACCAGCAGAGAGCTCACCCATTCTTTTGTATGATTTGTCTAATTAGGCAGTTAATAATGCAGCAACCTTGCATGTACCTGCCCTGGGTCTAACACAATGAGGCCCTATACTGCAGTAGGTCACAGCAACACCTAAGTAACACAGCAAATCACAAACACACTAATGTTTTTAAATTCACATGTACATGCATGTTATTGTTCTGCTACAATCAGGATTAAACAAAACAGGGACAGTTACCAAGGAAAAGAGAAATCACAAAGGCTGCATCAGTACTTATTTTTTCCCTTTCCTTGATGTAAACTATATTTTATTTTAATAAAGTGTAATTTCCTTGGTTACACAGCAAAATATTTTCATATGTGATTTTTAATCTAGACAATGTTCTCTTTATTGCCTTCCTAAAGAAACAGCCTATTAAATCCCAGTTGACTGCTGCAAGTCACTCTAATATAACTTGGCTGCAACTCTAGTAGCTTGTTTTCATTTGCACAGAGTGTGCTCTGAAAGACAGGACTGGGGCCCTGGACGAATCAAAGCTGGGCCTCTGTGTCACTGGATCACTTCAGCTTGTGCCCAGGATTTAATTAAAGGAAGAAAAACATAAACACAATCAACCCTCTGGACCTGCGAGGTGCTAACTGCCAAGACCTGCTCTCACAAAACCCATCTTTACCAAAGGCATCTGAGGAACTGCACAAGCATTGACATACCCCAAAACCAACAGGGAACCTGCTCCGCACCTAAGACAGACATACAGACCGCTCCAAAGTCATGGGGATTAAAACAACAGCCTCTCCTGGTGTTAAACACAGTGGGTTAATTCATCGCAGTCCAATGTTGCAAGACAGACACTGACAGACACGGGCTTGGGATCAGACTGCCTATTGCTCATATTTAGCCCTACTTTAAGCAGCTCCAGCTGCCCTAATGCAATTTGGGTGGACGAGCATCAGGTGTGAGCTGCTTCCAAAGATGCACACCCTAGTGAATATAAAGCCACTGGCTCTGGGAAGACTTGATTTAAACCCTCCTCTCTCACAGCAGATCACTGCAGTATGTGGTCTCCTTGCAACTATTGATACTGTATAGATTAAAATCAGTAGTGCAGAAGGCACAGTAGAAATGGATATGTGTGTCTCAAGGAACAGGGAAAGAAGAAAAAAGACAAAACTTTGGAGGCTGTGTTTCTGCTCGTACAGACATGTTTTACCATGGAAAACACAATACAAGCTTAGTCAATAGCTTGGTTTTCCTTGCCAGTATGACTAAAATTTTCCTTCCTTCTTTCTTGAATCCTAATAGGTATCAGATATAATCAAGACAGACAGATTACTGTTCTGTCAATGACAATATTTAGCTCCCTCACCTGCAAGTCAAGTCTGCATGCATCTCAGATTGAAAAACAAGATAGGAGCTTACCTCTCCACCAGTGGTAAGCTATCAATTAACCTCTGCCTCTCATACAACCAAAATATCTTTCTTGGGTTTTAATAGTATTATTTAGATCTTGGATGGAATACAGACTTGTTTCAGGAGTCTAAAAGGTGCTATGTGCACAGCTGTGTATGTTAGCCATCCAAATCCACCAGTGCTTTTCCTGCTCTGCACACAGAGAATATCAGGACATGAGTGAGGATAGGACTACAGTCTACATGGTCTAAGGCTCAGCCCAAAATGTTTTTGGCATGCCCATCCAAGCATATACTCTAGGATCCCTCAGCACTATGCAGGGCTGCATGCTCAAGGACAAGGTTGTCTTTTTCCAGTACTCTGAAACACTTCCTTTCTCCACAAAACCAAATACATGCATGCTCATTCTGGGTCTCAGCTGATTAGGCAAAACAAAGCTATGAACATTAAATTCCCTGTCATCCCTGCAAAAACACTGAAGATGATATGAAAACAGCAGTTGCCAATATCAGAAAATAACCTAAGATATTTTGTATAATTCAGCATACTGCCTTTGGCTCTTCACCAAATCTTAGGAAAAAGATCCTTTTCACCTGCTGGCTTCACTGAATTTGCTAAGAAGAAAACATCAAGTTTGCAGAACAACAGGATGTCTTTTTTTCTGAAAAACCTGTTTTGCCAGTACACCAGTACTTTGTGTGCTTGTCTAAACCCCATCTCTTTTACAAGATACCTCTTCTGGCATCCAGGTTTTTATGACATCACGAGTCTGTTCATGTTGCAAATGACAATGTCATTGAATCTGAAGGGAGGAACTGATGGATGATTTGACAAGAGGCAGGGTTCTCCTGTTCATACACATTTTAGCCATTGACAGAGCAACACAAAAGAGAGCACACCCCCCCCAGTGATTGTGTTTTCTCCCTCAGTCCTTACAGAAATGGTAACTAGTTAAATGCACTACAACATGCAAATGAGACTTTTGTTGGTAACTTATTTTAGGTCTTTAGCCTCTTTTTTTNTGATTGTGTTTTCTCCCTCAGTCCTTACAGAAATGGTAACTAGTTAAATGCACTACAACATGCAAATGAGACTTTTGTTGGTAACTTATTTTAGGTCTTTAGCCCTTTTTTTTTTTTTTTTTTCCTGGTGCAGGTGACTGCAATGCTCAGCACCTCCAAACTTCAGGTTTATTTTTTGAGGTAGCCAGAATAGGTGGGAGCAGGGCTGTTCTGTCATGCAAGCAGGAAGAGATCAGGCATCAAACACAAAAGAGAAGAGAACAATGCAGAAGGAGACAGCGTGATTTATGAATGACAAGTATGCAAACTGTTATTACAGAAGTTAAAAGCAATGATCTCTTTTGATGCCATGTCATTCCCCAAGGCACAGCCCCCTCACTTGAAGTAGGCTGTTAATCCAGTCAGTGCTGAAACTTACCCTGAATTTAATTCTGCTGCCTGAATAACAGTGACTGGTGCTCTGGGAAAACCACCATGCTCACAACAAAGCTGGCAGGTGAGGCACCAGGCACATCTGTGTCAGAGATCTGCACCCTTCTGGCCAAGCCACCAGGGGGGCAGCAGGATACCCAACGGCATTTCAAACTGCCCCAGGATGCTTGTCTTCAGGATCATACCAAATCACATCCTCATGGGTCCATTTTTAAACTCTATGGAGAAGACATTTCTAAAGTAGATGTTTGCTTTTGCCTAAATATCGAGGATGTGTATTTACGGAGATTCTTGAACAGATACCCAGCTCAATTTATTCAATTATATCAGGCACATCCCTCCAACTGTTATAAATAAACGTATAAATGGTTGGGCATCTACGTAGAAAAAGCCTGGGCATAAGTTTTTCCTTATAATAACAGAAATCATTTAATTGGCAACTACTGGCATGTCAAATGGGGTAAGTTTCATGGAGATGACAGCTATGGAAAATTACAACAACATGCAACTGTTTTTTCTTACATACCAGTCCCAAGAACAAAGCAGACATGAAATCCCCATTTCCTTTTTTAGTTTTCCACTAAAGAAGATATTTTGCTTTATGTTTTCAAACTGACTAGGAAGAGAAGGCCTCTCTGTAAAGGCATGAGTGTGGTGAATGAAACCCTGACTGCACAGCAACTGCAGATGCTAAGAAGCTGGAGAGCACCTGAACTCAGATACCTTTCAGTCAGAGCTCCTTAGTGCTCTGGATGCAATTTGCAGAGCAGAGAGGCACACAGCTCCTGCCAGCTGTGCTGGGTCTGCATGTCCAGTGCTGCTAACGGCTGGCAAGCCTGCCATGAGATTGAGCTGCCCCTGCCACCAGCTGAGGAAGTGCACAATCCAAGGTGGCTGTAATTTAGAGCAACACACCTTGTAGCATCTTTTCTGTCATCCCACTCCCTGGTGAGAGACAGATGCGTTGTCTCTAATTATTTGCTGATTGGTATCGGGAGATACATTAACATAATTGGCACATTTGTTCTAATTAACAGAGGGAACCTGCCACATGCCACCCAACATGAAAAGCAAGACCATCAAGCAAGAACAGAAAACCTACAATCACCACCTCAGCTCTACCTCGGAGCTGCGGCCAGACCTGTGCTGCTGCAGGGTGATTCCAGCAGCAGCCTGAAATAAGGCAGCACATGCAGAGACTAAGACTTGCAAAGCCAGGCCAGGCTTCTGTGCAGACTAAATGAATACAGGGAACATAAATCACACAAGCCATTACACACACAGGAGAACCTATTACGGAAGCTAATTGCTGACACAAATTTAGCCATACCATGTTACTAGCATTACTAGACACTTAAATCTCTTGGCAGACTTGCATATGAATGATGGTTTTGAAACTGGTAGAGCAGAAGCACATCTGTTCCAAACAAAGCGCAAGAATGGAAAAAGGGATACGAACTCATCTAGATCCTCCTCTTCTTTTCGTACCACTTATTCCTTACACCTCCACAATCTCAACAGGAAAGTCAGCAGGGTGAGTTCTGGGTCCTGGTGTCTCATTCCCTTCTCCACCCCAACCTGCTTTATAGTCATCTTCAGAGCAGGGAGCAGCTGCCAAAAACAGCAAGTCTTCTACCCTCTAGACACAAGTAAAGCCCCCTGGTCTAGTTCTCCAGAAGAAGTAAGATGTAAACAGCTGGGAGCAGTAAGAGACTTAAATTGACAAAAACCAATTTAGGATTCTGGAGGTGTGACTATTTAGGATTAGGAGGTGAGACTATTGCATCCCGTGCCTTCCCCCGTGCCTGGCTGACACGGCAGGATCACTTTCCACCTGGTCCCCCACTGAGCCAGCATTGCTGCTGGGGTCCTCTGCAGCCGTGCTGACCGGTTACAGTGACACTGCTCAGCTTGCCACAGCTCCTGCTGAGCTCACAAAGCCTCCAACAGCAACAGGAGAATCACAGCTCCCCTGCATCCCCTGAATTGTAACAACAGACATGCACCCCATCCCATATTGACAGTAAGGGCACACATACATATGCCAGTAAGAATGAAACACTTGTGAGGCTAACTACTGAGTTGGGCACAGTACAAGATGCCCGAGTGAGACTGAGAAAACTTTAGCAGTTTTCATATGGGTTATTTAGCCAGCAGCTATTTCAAGTACCTTGAGACTTGAGTGCCTCTTTGAAGACTTGATTTTGGGATTTGGTTTCAAATGTACGCTTTCATCCCAGCGACTGCATGCTGAAGAGGATGCTGTCCTCTGTTCTATATTACTTGCTTGAAATACATTTCACACCCATTTAAGATTAAAAAAAAAAAAAG
>NDXB01003721.1:45219-58650 GCA_002631895.1 Agapornis roseicollis | reverse complement strand
AAATAAAAAAATATTCACCCCCATTTAAAAAAAAAAAAAAAAAAAGGAAAAAAAAAATAAAACCCAAGGTAGTCTCCAAAGAGGCTGAAATTACAGCTATCAGGGACAGCAAAACATACATTGAGAATGAGACGGTAAATGAAACCACCATGACATTTTGTTCAGTTGTTGCTATTGTGCTTCTGCTGCCAATAAGGGGAATTTGTGTTCCTGCTGTGGAAACACTTCCTTAATTGCACATATATCCAGCTTTCTGTTTGAGTACTAAAATCTACGCAGGGAGTATGTACAGTTGCTGGATGTCTCTGGCCCTATTACAGCTTTGTTTTATACAGAACAGGGAAGTTCAGCCTCACAGAATATACTTCAAAGGCCAAGGTGGACTAGTAGCAGCACATGGAGAGCTTCATTTCATAAGTCTCAAATTCAAATAGATCATGGCACTATTAACCAAAACCCATGGAGGCTGCCATGTGGCCGCTAGGAGCTGCTGGGCTTCCTTTCCCACCTGAAAAAGGGGCTTGAACTGAACATCTCATGGCTCATGTGTATTAGTTGGCACTTTTGGCACCATGTGGGCATGTGGATTCCCCACTCCCGGAAGTAACTGGGGGGGGCTGGGGTGTCTGTTTGGAAACAGCTTTAAATGAGTTACCAATGTGATGTCTGCAGTTCTTTGATTGGACGGATAGATGAATCCCATTCTTCCCAGCACAGAACTATATTCTCTCCAGGATCACTACATTCAGCAAAGGAACAGGATATTGCAATACTGATGGGTGGCTGCAGTCCCCAAGGAGAGACCCTTTGCCTTTCTTCCTGAATGTTGCAAAGTGCCTGTTCTTGTACAGACCACTCCTCCTACCAGTTTTAAATGCCATGCAGGATTTTGTCCAGGTTGCACTTTTTAATGATAGAAAAGTACCAGCTCCAGAAGCACATGCAAATTCCTCAGCAAAACTCAGCAAAACCTGATCAAACAACGCTTGAATGGCAGCTGACATGCTGTCTGAAGACTGCATTTTGGAAATACCTCCATTAAAACATAGGAGCATCATGATTCTTCATGCCTAATGTGAGCACTGCATCTGAAGTTACTTCCAGAGGAACTGATGAAGGCAAACACTATCGCTGAGTGCCTCAGGGTGCTGATAAGAACTGGGGGCTCTGAAAAGCCCTGATGGAGGTAACTCTCATACTTCAGGTACTACGAGGCCTGTTGGCTATAGGGAGCAAGAATCAATTGGTGCCAAATTAGGACCTGATGGATTAATTGTAAAATCACAGAATCTTAGAATAGTTAGGGTTAGAAAGGACCTTAAGATCATCCAGTTCCAATACCACTGCCATGGGCAGGGACACCTCACACTAAACCATGTCACCCAAGGCTCTGTCCAGCCTGGCCTTGAACACTGCCAGGGATGGAGCACTCACAACTTCTTTTGGCAGCCCATTCCAGTGCCTCACCACCCTCACAGTAACAAACTTCTTCCTTATATCTAACCTGAACTTTCCCTGTTTAGGTTTATAGAATAGTATCTCCAGGATGAGATACTTAGAGATTCTTCTCTAAGGGGAAAGCTGGGAGCCATGCTCATCTACCCCATAAAAAAAAATGCAGCTAAAAGCTGTGTCCCATACTGTGTGTCTTTGAAAAAATACATCAGCTAAAATGGTGCTCTTAGAGCCTGAAGAGGGGAGGCATCTTCTGTTAGCTAAACCAGCATCCCAGAGCCATCTTTGACACAAAAAGCAAACTGTAGAGAGGATAAGCTAGCATGGTTCATGTCAATGCTCTTGTAGAAAACCTCCCATTATAATATGGAGTTGCAAGGCACTGCAAAGGACAGCATCACTTCCCAGCTAATTAGCATTTGTGGCCATGAACTCCTCTACTTGCTTCTCTTAGAGCTCACTTTCCTTTTGGAACATAAAATACTGTCTCGATGACACACACCTGCATGGCAATGCATACACATGAACTCCCAATTAAGGGATAACACTGAAAAACGTAAGTGGCTCTCATGAAATAAAGCAAACAGCAGTCATATTAATAATCAATTAGATGGAGCAGCCACCTGATGCTGCCTATTTGAAGAAGTCCCCAGCTTCCACCAGATTTTGCCCAGGCAAAAGCAGCTGAATAAAGTCTGTTTCACAGTCCTCTTGACTTGACAAAACACCCTCTTCTGCCTCTTGACTCAGGGATCCTTTCCCCCTTGCTCTAGTTCCTAATTAAAGCCATGAATGTAGATAAATATCACATTCAGTTTTAAATCCAACTGGGTCACCTAACTGTACATTACACCCCGTTCTGCATTTAAACTACTCTGTGAAACACCTCAATTATAATTAAAGAAGCAATTATCCCCCTGTTAAAGGTGCCACAAATCACACATTTCAATGCAAAAGTTTGTCTGGCAGCTTATGGCGTATTAACCAATCTTACATCTCATTTATGTTTTGATCTATAACCTATTGCAATGAGCTAACTTGATTTGACTCCATGTCTTTAACTGCATTTTATCATGTGCAGTATGATGCTGGCATCTTTCAAAGAGCAGATTAAATGAGCTAAGGGTTTAATTGCTAATAACTCTGCCATTACTGTTGGAGTGTTGCAGAGTAGGATCCTTCCTGCCTTCTCAGGTTAGGTTTGAAAACATGCATACAGAGTAAAGAGTGGAATAGAAATGGATGTTTCCACTGATGCTGCGGAGCTGTCTGATTTCCACTGAACACTGGCAGCTCCCACCAAGTCTGGTGGGTCAGACTGCTTATCTTGCCTCCTTACCCTATTTTCTCCCTGTCAAGGAAAAGCAGGAGATAGGGAGCTATGGAAGGGCATTGTTTGGTTTTATGTCTCTTCCTCTTAGTTTTGGTTGTTTTTTGGGGGTTGGGATTTTTTTTTTGCCCATAGTTGGCATATGTAAGTTTGCCCCTTCACCACTTGGCTATGTGTGGAAACCTCAGTGTAACAGTGTCTGCATTGGTCCTTCTGCTGCTTGCTGGGGCCATGCACTGGAAAAGACATAACATTTACTCAGGTGTTTCAGAACCTGCAGGTAGGTTCAGCTTGATACATAAGACTGTGAGTGATGAGGCATGCCATGGTGCACCTAGAACCGATGGTGGTCAGGGCTGGTGGGCAGGGGTATATGGCTGCAGAGGAGGTGATCTGGGTTTCCCAGAAACCAAGCAAACACTTAGTTCCTTACTTTTCCCCAGGTGAACAAGAAAGACATATTTCGATTTGACTTCAGGCTGGTGTACTTTAACATATCTTCTTCTATTTGCATCTTGGGCTTTTTCTTTTTTTCTGGTGGCCGTGATCTGAGCCTATTCTAATGCTTGTC
Source organism: Agapornis roseicollis (assembly GCA_002631895.1). Taxonomy (NCBI): domain Eukaryota; kingdom Metazoa; phylum Chordata; class Aves; order Psittaciformes; family Psittacidae; genus Agapornis; species Agapornis roseicollis. The sequence continues at coordinate 55,294 of NDXB01003721.1, read as the reverse complement.
AGGTCCTAGTGGTTCTGAGGGACTGGAAAGTGCTGCCTTAAAAGCTTTGCCTGCCATCTCTGTCTTTGTCCCTCTTGCCCTCTGGAGCAGCTGTATGCTGTTAGGTGGTTCAGCTTTTCAGTAGTAGTAAGATCTGCTCTAGCATTGATCTGTAAGAGCTTGACACAGTTAATTGCAGTTAAATATGCTGGGAATGATAAGACTAAATTCCCCAGTTACTGAAAAGAGGACAGAATGTATCTCTGAGCATGGTTGTTCTCACAACATTGAAATACCAGGAAAAAAATAAAACAAAGGGGGAGGATAAAATCAAAGAGAAAAAGCAAGGGGAAAATGCTGGGACTCTGGACTCCAACATTGTGTTACACTGAATGTGTATGCTGTGCAGTTTCACAGCGTAAGCTTTTCTTCCTCTGTTTTGGTGCTAAATCCAGTGACTATTTCAGAGGCTACTAAGTGGAAAAAAAACCAAAACAATACACAGTGCCCAGAGTAGGAAGAGTCTGAGGTACATGCTCACAAGCGTTTAGAAATGCTGCTCACAGCTGCAACAATGCATTATCCCACTCAAAGTTGTCTTTCAACAAGATGGGAAATAGCCTCAGCCTGCTGCCAGGCTTCTTCTAAGTCCTTTTTTACTTAGTTACCTGTGCTATCATATCAGAAACTTCTGTGAACAAATAAACGAAGTCTTAAACAAAGAACTCATTCATCTTTAAATTCAAATAATCATGTAATCCCCCAACCCAACAAGTTACCTTTCATCTTCCCATTTTTTAAAATTTATTTTACCAGCTTCAGCAAGTGGCTGTAATAAAGTGTCACATTAAGGTATTCATATTCATTAGTGCTCAGGTCTTTGTTCTTTTAATAGTGTTGGAAAGAATCTACAAAGAGGCTGTATTAGGCGGCTGTCCAATCTGGGTGTTTGATCTCCTTCTGACTTCAAAAGTCAGAAGAGGAAAAAACCAACACTGAGAACAGTTCTTTTGAATGTCAGACAGGGAGTATACGATTTCTGAACCTGCCAAGTGTTAATTGGTGTCTGCCCTGACCACAGCACAAGTAAGATTCAGAGCCAGTTAATGTAGAGTCATGAATCTCAGCTATTGACAGAGTGAGCCAGAATACTAGAAGGCAGGAAAAAGTGCAATTATTATATGAGAGCAGCTCACAGAGGATCTTTTCAGAGATCACTTCCACACAGCATGTCAAACCATACTGTTTTAGTCCCAGCCACACAATGGGGCATTACAGACCTTTATGAGGGAATAACCAGACTGGCTGCTGAAATTTCAGAGGAGCCTGTAACACAGCATTCAAACTATCTGTCATCATCAATTTCTGTTTCTAGCAAAGGTAATGAAGTTCCCCAGTACTACTCTGCACTACCTGAACAACATATCCCACTGCAAGCACTCCTGTCATAGCACAACAGCAAGTTGATTTGATGCAAAGATGCATCAGAAAGGAAAATAAAAAATTGCTGCTAAGTTCCTGAGGAAAGCAAACTGATTATTATTACAGTTGTCAGGAAGCTGGCTCAGCAGACCTAAATGGTCTCTACTGTTTTGGGGATCTTAACAGGGAAAGAAAACAGCCTATGGAACACAAAAATGGGGAAAATCTTCCATGCTAACTATTCTTTCTGATGTTTGTGGGCATGTTTCTGCAATTCAAATTAAATCTAGACTCGGGTTAAATGGGGAGGTAACACTTTAAGCTTCACCTCCTCTGAGAAATCAGTCCTCAGCACTGAGTGACAACCACTTTGCTACTTAGCTATGACAGTCTCAACTTATCCTAATGCAAATTGGCAACAGCTTCTTCTGTAGCGTGGTGGAGGAAAACAGATGAGAATTCAGATCAGGGAATTACCATCATTAACTATCAATTTTTCTCTTAACAGCCACAGCAGATTTAGGATTCCAGAGGCCTCCTATGACTCAGATACCCCCTTCTTGTGAGCAATGTATCTGAAGCTGGAGCCACCACTGCACTCAGGGAAGCTACTGTTTCACAGGGACACCCACTGCTGTTGGTGGGCACAGACTCTGATGGCTTGCTCCTGCAGGTGGGAGGCAGACTACTCACTGTGGGTTTACTTAAAAGCCAGGAGGAAAACCAGATAAGCCCCTGAAGATGGATTATTAGGCAGATACATCCTCTGCTTGCCCCCATCTCATGCTGCTTCACCTGGGAGCCCATACTGGATCATGGCACATCCTCTTCTGCCAAGATGGTTGGCTGGTGCACACATGAGCACATGTATAAACATGGGAAGGAAATACAATGTGACAATCTAAAAATTAAATACTATGATTGAAAGGTGCCTCTCTGAATAAGTGATTTTTTTTTTCTTTAAAAGGAAAACAAAAGATAGCAGGCTGTTATTGATATGCTCAACAAGCTACATGTCCTTTGGATGCCAGATATAACTGTGATCTTTGAAAGGGAAGAAAAAACTGAAACCAAACTGCCTGCAGCTCTTTTCAGCAAGGCACTATAATCCAAAACCATTAATCAGTTCCCGATCAATCTTGTCTATGAAAAGCAGTCAGTCAGCTCTCCATTACTACCCATTCATCATGCCATGCCCCATTACTGCACCATTAGCCACTGATGAGGCCTTAGAATGTACAAGTGCCAGAACACTAGTGTTACTGCTCACCTCGGCTACTGGGATGCCTTCAGGGGGACGGCACTGGAGCAGGACCTCTTGCTCCAGGGACACTTCTTTCCCCAAGGGCTCCTGCTCAAAAGTTTTCCGGAGATCTGGGGAGGGAGAAAGAGAAGAAAAAGAAGCAGTAATATTATTAGCTGGTTGCTTAAATTACATTTGATTGCCATAGGGCATAAATGCAAGGGTACTTTCTAAACAGAAAAACAAGAAAAATAGTATTTCTGTTTCCCAGAAAGTGAAGCACTTAAAAAAGACTGGGACATGTTTCCACTTCATTCCAACATTAAGTGGTTAAAGGTTTCATAATGGATTTAGTATTTTTGCTGTGGTAGAGCATGTGAACCCAGCAAGGATCCACAGTCTCATTGGGGAAAGTCACATCCAGACACAGAACAAAAATTGAAACAAGTCCCTTTTTCAGGTAAATTGGTAGCCTATGCCAGTGATATACTAAAGATAGCTACAGAGAATTAAAAAAATCCCTAGAACTACAGCATATAAGCTGAGCTGCCTTAAACTCATGGATGAAGTACTCGTGTTGCGATTTAATGTACTTTTAGTTTATAAGCATTAACTTTACAGCTTTAGCTATTTGTCTTCACTTTCTCAATATTCATGTGGCACTAAATAAATATTACAATAAATTGTTATTGTTATTAGTATTATTATTATTAATGTGGAGCTGAATTGTGCTTGGATCTCTGAACAGCACCACAGAAATGTGGCAGGCAGAGAGGGCATGGAATGTGCCTCCAAACATCAGAGCAATTCCATCATACTGGACAGCTGTGCACTCCAGCTCTTTTTGTACACTTCTGTAGTATCTTTGCATTGGTGGTAAAATGGACTTGATAAGTCCCTCTTTACTACTGGCTCCATATTTCTGCCACAGACTGGCATCCTCTCCACTGTGCTTGGGAGGACATGGTTCTGGAGAACTGAACACCCAGCCCAAGTAGCAACTGGAAATATTTGTCCCTGCTGCTGCTTCCATCTACAAATGGACATGTGGCCATGTTCGAAGTCACACCAAAGAGCTGGCCTGACTTCAAAAAAAACTTGCAAAAAGTTTTTTTAATTTTAATTTTTGTTCTGAACTCAGAACCTTTCCCTGTGCCAGTGCATGGCGAGGTTGCACAAATACTTGTGTCATATTGGAAACAAGTCATATAGGAACAACTTAAAAGCCAAATATTTCATATTTTGAAGCCATAACATGCAGCTGTGCTAGAAAACAGGTCACTGAATTGAACCAGTTTACAAATACGCCATGCAAAGAGTTATATTTCATCTAGATTACCTCCAAGAACTGATTTGCAACTGACCCCACAAAAGAACTTTCTACCAACAGGCCAAAAAGGGCCAGGCGAACATACAGATGCAAAAGGTGATGTGATATCTGCCACCAAAATCAGCTCCTCTGAAACTCTTCTTTGGATAGCATGAGGCCTCTGTCTCTTAGCCTACATGGGGAAAATGTGGCATTCAACTACTTGGAATTAAATGTGACTTTAAATGTGACATGGACAACCTCTGCCATAACCAGAGATGCTGATTTTAACTTAAGTTGATAACATGGCAAAGTTCTAATGTCCTTAAACCTATTCATTTCCCTAGTGAAACTGAGGCATCTCTGTTCTTTTCCCCTGCACCACAGGCATGAGAGGCATGACCTCAAATCCTGCTCCCTCCCCATCACTGGCATTCCTGCTCCCTCCAACACACAGGGCAGGGATGCTGAGAGCTTCTCTGATGGGATTTATGGCTACAGTTTAGGGCACAGAAAGATAAGCCCTGGCAGATCTTACCCTGGCAATGTAAGAACTTATTGCCTCCAGCTGCCTCCTTGTTTGAGGTTTACCCTCTGTTGAAAGGAAACATATGCCAATATTACAGCTACCTCCATACAAAATCCACCACTTTAACCTTAGTTGTTGATGAAGGGTGCTTTAACCTACAACACTGGATAACTTTTGTCAAAGAAAAGGAGCAAACATCTGGAAGTGATCATTTCTTAGGATCACATGCCAAGCTTCACCAGACTCTATGCCTGTCAGCATCTTTGTCACATAGGATTTTATCAGGCTAGCAAGGCTTGTTTATGTGAGAGTGAGTGACCACAGTGAGACAGACAGATTAAGGCTGTGTAAGGATGCCTGTACATAGCTCCCCTGCATTGCCAGCTCCAACATCACCAGCCCACTGACTTCAGCCTACCCTCTCTGACAGGATAACCAGGGGACATTTGGGTTGTATGGGTCAATTTGAGCTGTACAACCAACACCTTCCAGGTGCCCTGTGGAGGTAGGAGTCATTCCAAGGACAAAATGCTGAGTTTTGGAGTGATGTACTTCTTCATAGACTGGTCAGGGTTGGAAAGGACCCCAAGATCACGAAGTTACATACCACCACCACTCTCTCCCCACACACCCATCTGCATGTTAAACATGGAGATCAGCAGCTCTTTCAGGAACCGGTGGGTTTCTCAGGACATGAGACAGTCTTCCTTTGGCCCAGGCTTCCCACACATCCTGTGGGCTCAATAGGTATCTTGGGCACATATCATGGTAGGTTAAGACAGTTTGCTTTAAGTTAGCAAATAACTAGGGTTATATCACTAGCAGTAACCTTAGGATCGTATTATCACTATTTACACAGGTATTACCTCTACATCAGGTACACCTTAGTGCATCTAGCAGGTACACATATGTGCACAGTGCAGACAATTACAACAGAAGTATCATGCTCTGATATCATGGCTGAGGATAAATGAGAAAGCTACCATGCTGGTAAGAGAAGTGCATAAGCACAATAATAAACAGTATATTCATAATAGCTTTCAGGTGTCCAGATATGGAGGGATGAAGACAGTAGAGGGAGATTAGATAAACAATAATCTGAGTTTTTTTCCTTGACACGTTGATTTACTGTCCTACCTCTCTTCCTGAAACATCAACAGCTCTGAAGTTCGCCATAGCCTCATGTGTACAATGATCACCTATCTCATAAAGCTCTTGCCTTAAGAAACCTCCAAATTTTAGTGCATACAAAATAAAATAGCATTAGTTTAGCAATGCATAGTAACATTAAAAATGTCCCACTTTAACCTCTTTGTTATCAACAGCTGGAATTGCTGGGTATGCACAGACCCTTTTCCCTTGTCACAATGGGCTGCTGTAGGTGAGACAAACTCTGCAGGACCCCAGGTCCCCCTGCTTCCACAGCCTTGCTGCACATGCCATTTTAATGGTGCCACTGGATTTGAGCAGGTCAATGATCCACAAACTAAAATTACACTAAGTAGGGGCCTTGACATAATAGCCAGTAATGTTCTCAAAGGAGCCATTAGACACTATTGAGCAAATGATACTAATTTCAGGGGAGGGGGAGAGGCAAAGTACATAATTGTGTATTTACAAGATTTGGAGCTCTTATACCTTATTCTGTTGGCTCTCTCTCACATGTTCATAGCTTTATCCCACCAGAACTATCCCACCACCTCCCAAATGCAGCCGTGCCACCTAAAAAGAGCTACAGATGGTGGCTCTGCAGGGCAAGTTTTACCTAACCAATTGTCAGTTTTGCCATTTTTAACAGATAAACAAGCCAACAGGGTGTTTCTTTAAGTGATGAAGAAGCGGGGAGCCTGGACAAAAAACTCCATCACCTGCTCTAATGATCATAAAACAGCATTGGGCTTTGAAATGACTGCTTTCTTTTTCTATGGCCTTTGCTATGACTTCTGAAACAACACTGTCCTTCTAATCCTTCAATCTTCAGCTTCCTTTGCCATTTAAACATTACAGTCATCATGGCAACCTCACACTGTCAGCCGGGAGTGGGTGAGCTTGCTAATGTATTGAGGGACTTTGGATCTTTCCCAAGCAGACTATGTTCAATAACAGTTGTCACTTTTTTGAAGTGTCATGTAAGTTACAATTCCTTACAAGCAAGGACAGAAGGGACACATTTTCTCATGAGAATAGCAACAGACATATAAAACACAACCCATAAAAAAAAAAAAAAAAAAAAGAAAAAAAAAAAAAAAAAAGGAAGAAAAAAAAAAAAAAAAAAAAAAAAATATAAAAAAAAAAAAAAAAAAAAAAAAAAAAAAAAAAAAAAAAAAAAAAAAAAAAAAAAAAAGAAAAAAAAAAGAAAAAAGGGAAGGAAAAAAAACAGGAGGAAAACCAAGTTTTAACAATCTTCAGAAAATATGCCTGAAAAAAGCAAACTAATAAAACAAATAAACATTTGATCCATTCTGGATCAGGACCTCTTTGTCTGTGAAGAGGCAGTATGAATTATTAAAGCCTCAGGTTGGCAGTAGCCCTGTGAGAGAGGCTTGGCAGCCCCAACAGTGAGAGAGAGCCTTCTCTACCTTCGCTTTCAATAGGGAGAGATACAAGAGAGTAGTTGCAGTTTCTTTCCATTATTATTTGGGTAATGAAGAATAATCCCTGATTGTCCATGCTAGCGATACTCCTCCTCCCCTTATACAGGTAATACTGCTGCCACAGCTCATGTCCCCTGGAGGGGGGCTAACCCTGGTGGACACTGATGCTGAAGGGTCCATCTTGCTTTAATCACCAGCTCTCTCACATATTTCACCCAGTTGCAGGTGGGGATATCACTACCAGGCTCAGGGCACAGCCTGCACCCACATCCCCCACCTATAATTTTCCTTGAAGGCTGTCTTCATAAAAAGAAACTAAGGAGAAGAATTGAAATTCTGGTCTGTCAGCTTGAGCCAGACTTATTTTCTTTACTAATGTACAGTCTTAGTAAATTCAGAGGGGGCTCTTGTGGCATATATCGTAGCACATTTACAGCATACTTAAGATGAGACTTCTCTCCAAGACTCCTGAAATACTCCTGGACAACCATCTCTGGTAAGGACAGATGGCTGCATTCAGACCTGCATTGAAATGAGAGCATTTTTGCAAGCATAAAACTGAAACAGAGTAATAATTTCAGTGTACACCATATTGTTACATTTATTTGTGAGTCACTATGGTTTTGGGGGAAAGGGGCATTAGATCTTCATTTTGATGCACTGCTAAATGACTTTCTTTCATGTTTAATGAAATTTTAGTTTATAAGCCACTCAGAAGTTGCATTTTCACTTGCTAAAGATAATAGCTTCTATAGGAACTCATGGCATTTCCCCACTTCCTTTTCTACCTGTCAAGTTCTATGAAAGAGTAAAGAATGACTCTATTCTTTCTTTTTAATCCAATGTATTTTATCTCTTTGCTGTTCTGGGTTTTACTGTGATGGGTGGGTGGGTAAAACTTTAAGGATATCTTTTATCATTTCTGAGAAATGTGATAAGAGGTAGACCAGATGCCTTCAAGGCAGTGCTAATGCAAGGGTGACTAATGAATGAGCATAAAAAACGGACACTTGTCAGCCAGGAATTAGATGTAAACCAGAAACGAACAGAACAATGCAGCATTACTGTCAGGGAAAGATGGATTTCTGCCCTTGATAGACCTTAGACTCAGTGTGCTTTCTAGTAACTCAAACATCGACATTCTTCTTATAACAAACAATTAAAAAAAATAAACAAGCTTTAAGAGCACACGAATTAAAATCACGTTATTTTCTGCCCAACTTTCATAGTAGCTATGCCCATTGAGAGAACTACCTTTGGTGTGTGCTTTCAGAAAACTAAGGTTTTAAGAATGTGAAAAGACCTTCACAAAACATATGTATTTCCATATAGAAGATAGCTTGCTTTATATGGGTTAAGTATATACATGACAAACATGTCATAAGCAAAACTGCAATTAAAACACTAGGAAAAAAGGGAATATGGATTCATATTATTTTAACCATTATTAAAGGATCAATATGTAGCCAAGCACTCCACCTCAAGTATACTTCCTAATGCTGAGTGTTCTCAAGAGGCAAAGTTCAATGCTGACTTAATTTTACCTAGCCTAGTAAGAAATACCCAAACAGAAAAATAATCTTGGAAAAAGACTGGCAAAATATTCTACAAAATGAAGGTTGATCTACATACTTATGAAAACATATCTCACTGCATTTATTCCCAAACTTCGATGGTTGATGCTGAGTTAGAGAGACATGACTAACATTGTAAAACTAGCCTGTTCCTCTTCCATCACTTTCCATGATGCTGGTGGAGTTAAGAGACACCTTTTTCTGCAAAAAAAAAAGACATTAGGGACTGAATTGCAATTGTGAATGTAAGAAACCATGTGCTATCAGGCATACTTTGGCCTCTCCTATTCACAGCTGAGTCTACGGCCTCTGTGCGGGGATCAGTCACACTGGTGGGTAAGTAATGGAAAGGTTAGATACAAAAAACTTCTTTTTTTTTCACTTTGTCCTTGTGTGGTTCCAGCTCTCTGATGTTAATTAGATCAAACCAGATTTCCACTGAGACAGCCACAGGAGTGTCTGTAACCCAGGGGATCCCTCTGAAACCTCTATGAATTCCTGTTTTAACTGTGGTGCCTTGCCCTGTGGAGTTTCCCACTCTATCAGCAACATTCTGGGTGTTGATCAAAGCCTCCTGCCCTCCTTCAGTATGCTGCTTCTCAGGGGATAAGGCCACAGCTGGACAAGACTGTTCTCTCATCTGGCCCAAGCATCAGCAGCTGGACCTATCAACAGAGGCAATAAGTCAACAGGTCAAAACCCCATTTTTATGCTCAACACTGTGCCACTCTTCCTTTCTCTGGAGGAAATGTTTCATATCTGGCCAGCAATAAAGACAAATGCTATGGCACAGAGATGCCCTTTGCTTGCTAGGATACAATCTGCAAGACCCTTTACCTGAGCCCAAGACCTTCTCTCCTCTTTTATTTGCTATGTGTTCACAGCCTGAATAAATGGGAGGTGCATGTCTGTCAGGCCCACATTCTGCCAATGGTATCTTCAACAAGCTGGGGATAATGCTGCACCCTGCTGACTCCTCAGAGACTCACTGCCTGCACATCAGCAGAAGAGCCTTTTCTTCACTTCCTCCCTTCAGCTCTAAGCTACTTCAAACAGACAAAACACTCTTTGCATCACAGCCTCCATGGGGGCTACACTTATGGGCGTAAGTGTACTTACTTCCATAGTACGTATGGAACTTGCTACACGTTTGGTGTAGAGATAAAAACCAAAACAATAAAACAAGTAAAATATTTGATCCATTCTGGGTCAGGACCAATTTGTGAAAAGGCAGTATAAATTATTAAAGCCTCAGATTGGCAACAGTCCTGTCAACGTATTTGGTATTGATACCAGTGTAAAAAATACAAGGAAGCAAACTGAAGAATTCACTGAGCAGATGTGTTCCCAGGTGTACATAGATCCTCCTCTTATATTTTTACTTGATAGTCAGTATTTCTTGGTTTTTTTTTTTTTTTTTAAGCT
>NDXB01003721.1:22081-45100 GCA_002631895.1 Agapornis roseicollis | reverse complement strand
TTTTTTTTTTTTTTTTGTTTTTTTTTTTTTTTTTTTAAGCTGAACCTGCAAACTAATGTACAAACTTAATTCCATTTGTTATTTTACTTGGTGACTGAAGATGGAATCCAAAGTTCTTACTTTTCAAAAAACTCTAAAGTTCAAATGACGTAACCTCAACAGCTGCCTTTTTAGATGACAGATATACCAGAGGTACTAAAGATAGACATTAAAGCATCAGGTTAACACAGCAACTCGTATGTAGAATTGAATTTACAACACACTGAAAAACTAAAACAGAAAATAATTTGTATAAATTGGTACTTCGCAATTGTTGCCCTTCAGATACACTAATCTGACTCATACAGCTGGTCACTACCAAAATATACACACTATTTTGCTAATTTCCTGACTGTATCTATGCTTCACCATCAGGCACTAAGTAGACTCAACTGAAGGATGATAATTTCTTAGGTATGACAGTGTAGGTAGGATATTCTCAAGGCTCCTACTAGGGGATTAAATTCACATAAATTCAGTAATATAATTTCCTTTTTTTTTTTAAGCAACACTAACAATTAAGTCAAGTCCACCTCAATTTATAAAGTCTTAGTTCTTTATTAAAAAGCAATGTGATTGTACTTATTACAGTTGAAATCGCATCCTTAAGCTTGGGAGCCAGTTATGCCCATGTTAACTTGAGAAGCAGTACAGACACATTCCTATCAGAAGCAAAATCAGAGTGGTAGTATCAAATATGTTAAATGCTCAGTTAACTTCTCTGCTGCCCTTTCCATGATCTGCTATTCTCTCTTGTTATCTCAGCTCAAGACCACATGCCTCAGTTGTTCCTTTATTAACTACAAGAAACATACATCAATTAGTGGCAACTTAAATGGTACACAAGGAAGGAATTCAGCTCCTATCTCTGCTAACTCTCATACACATTTACCAAAGTGCACAAAACACATTTTTGAGTTATTTTTAAATACTGCATATCCTAGACATACCTTCCTATCAACATTTTCACATGATGTCCTTCCCAGCTCTCTCTCCCTGTCTTGACATCCACCCAACTTTGCATTTGTTGCAATGTGCTCTAATGCTTTGGTGGCTACAGGAACATGCCCTCACAGCATTGCCTGGATTAGGTGTGAGAGAAGAGGGAAGAAAGGCACTGCAGCATTAGAACATGGAGCATGGGCCCCAGTATAAAAGGTGAGATAACCAAGAGCCAGTAAAGAATCTGTGATTTTTTTTATATCTGTTTCTTTGTGTGACTTCATACGTTTTAAGTGCAGATAAGCCATCAGATGAAATAGTCTACTTTTCTGAACTGCATTTATCTTATCAGTATACACTATCTGACACGCATATATTAGCTACATGCCTTTGAAAAATGTCTGGGGGAAAAAAAGGTTTTTAGATAAGTACATAGGAAACCAGGATCAAATTATACAAAAGATTAAGCACAGTTCTTCACTACATCAGGGCCTTTAAAAATGTTTTATTTAAAATTAATATTTTAAGATAATTAATAAAGGAAAAGAAGAGATTATCCACATTCATTACACCCGGAAAGACTGGGTAACAGAAATTGCAGAGAAAGATGCTTTCTTTTTGCTTTCAACAAATCCAAATCCTAGCAGCAGATTTAGGGCTTATATTCTTACTAGATTTTCTCAAGGACAGCATGGGTTAACATCATGAAGTCAGTGAAGCTACAGCAGCACCAAACTGGAGCAAATGAAAAGTGAGGTTGCTCTATGCACATGGGCTCAAAGCAATTTGTCTTAGCCACCCTTTTATTATCTGATCTAAAATTAGGTCAAATGCTGCAGCTATTGTTTAGTCTTTATCAGATGTATTTTTCAGCAGGTTTAACTCTACTCTTGGTTACACAGGCTTAGACTTCATTCATCCTTTTAACAGGAATTTTGCCCTGTTAGGTTTTAACTTAATTATATCAGTCTTGTTACATTAAATTCACACTAAAACTTTGTATTTGGCTTCTTTTTTTCAGCCAAGGGTAAAACTACTCCCAATCTCCCTCCTTTCTCCTTCCCTACTACGCAAAAGTAACAGAAAAAACTGTATTGAAACATATTAGTGACTCCTAGTGCTCCTGATAGAATGTGCCTAGAATAAATAAAAATGTGTGAATAAATAGGAAATGTGTTTTAGCACTTTCATAGGCAAATATCTCAGAAAAATTATTGTATCTTTCCAGCTCCACCAAGATATACATTTGGCGTCCCTACTTCGTTGCTTACTGAGATCTCTAGAATGACAAAGTCAAAATTAATCACAACAAATCTGCTAGTTTAAGAGGACAAAATGCTCAGCTCTGTTCTCATGGGGAGATCAATGCCTCAGGAGGATGAATTCCATGAAATAGGAAAAAAAAAGCTCCTTTTCAGAAACAGCCTGCACAGATTTCCTAGCATACTCGTAGTCCAGGAGTGCAATGGTGAGATATCATTAAATTCCCTGAACACTTAAGAGAAGCCAGGATGTTGTCTTTAGACTCATACTCTTTTCCTGTTTATATTGCTAACATGGGCAGCCTTTGAAAAGCAGCAGCATCTTCACTCCATATTTATAGATTACGCCCTTCCTGAATAACTGAAGCTCTTGGCCAGAGTGATGTTGCAATTGATTTTCACAGAGAACATTCATTGACTGGGTTGTTATGTACTTTCTGACACATGCCTGACCCTGCATTAAACAAATACAAGCCACTTTTCCAGGATGCACATTCTTCACACTTTCAAATTACTTTTCACTTAATTCTATTACACGCTCAGTGAACAGAGATGCTGCATGCTATTTTTTGTTTGTTTGTTTGTTTGTTTTAATGGAGTGCAGCTCCAGCCCTTGAGAGGACAAAGAATTCCAGAATTAAGACTAGTGGCCATAAGGAAGAAAAGAGAGAAAGAGTAGAAGGAGAAAGGAAGGAAGAGGAGAAGGAGGAAGACAACCAGGAGAAGAAAGAGAAGTAAAAGGAGAGAAGCTTTTCTTACTGTATGGCTAATTATGATACAGTTTGCGCTTGTAGAGGTGGAATCACCAGGTATTAAGATACATAATAATGTAACGTAAGCAGAGCACTTTACATGCTTCATTTAACCCCTTATCTTTCCCAAAGGTGTCAGTGCTTACTTTTTGTACCAGCTAAAAGCGAGTACTGTGTCAAACATGCAGACAGAGCTGGAGAGGTGGACTCTTCTGTCCCTCTTCAATTTTGGACATCCTTGATTTTCTGGATTAATAAATACTGCATGGGACCCTACCTTGCATCCCAGAATGGCACACTGCACAAACATCATAAGACTTACCATCTGGGCTTAAAGTTTATTAGGAAACAACTATTCTACTGCCCTCTGAATTCTAGGCTGTGAACACAGACGAATCTCAGTGTATCAACCTTAAGGTCCTTTCCAACCCTAACTATTGTATGATTCTATGGTATCTGAGTCCACAGTTTAAAACAGTGATCTTGTAGACAAAATGACATCACAAAATAAGGTGTATACCCCACATTATATGTCTGAGCCCCTAAAAAAAAACATTTTGGGTTACCTGAGAAATTTATAGAAATCTGTAAATTGGAAATGGACAATTTTGCAGAGAGTGTGCTTTTTTGCTGCTATTTGAAAATCTGCAGTTTTAAGGCCTTCAGCTCTTAACCCCAAGGAATGTAAGTGATTTGCCTGCACCACAGCTGCCCTAGAACCCCAAAGTGATGAACAAAAAGTAAAAAAAGAACTTCAGTAAAACACAAAGCCACATTTGAGTTACAGGCACATGACACTCCCTGGAATTTATTTAATTAGACTGTTCTAAAAAGGCCCACCAAGACTCTAGAAAAATCACTGAATTCATTGTTTTCTTCTCTCCAAGACATGCTTAGTAAAAGAAACAAATTATATTTTGAGTGCCTTCAACAGAAATTTGGACACCTGGGAAGAAATGCCAATTGATATAAAATAACTTGCATACACATACAATGATTATGTGTTATATAGAAATTAAGTGCATAGGTATGGCAGGACACAAAAGTCACTTAATCATCAAGTGAAATATACTCAGACTTCCTAAACAGGGTTAATTTCATGATCATCTGCCAAGGGTTAACTGAAAGGACATGAAAATTAACTTAATGAGTTACCTTAGAAGTCATAATCTAAAAAACCTGTTCAAACACTGCTAATCATCTCTGAAGTGCTGACTGCTTCGAAGAAAACAAAAATGAAATAGTGCTCTTTTGTTTCAGTACAGAAAAAGAAAATCCTCCAAAGTCTTGAAAAGTTTCCTGCCATGGGAAAGCACTATGCATATACATGATGGCATTTCTGATTTTTCAGGAAGACAGTCTGTACAATAATTTCAACTTCCCTTAACCCTTGGGAAACTCCTATATGAGGCTAATCCTGTACTCAGAAGTACAGACCCTCTATTTCCAGTCAATTACTCAGACCAAAAATACGTTCAAAAATGGGTATTTAAATTGAACCTTTGAGATTAGTATCCGGATGATTACACAGAAGGTAACTCCTCTTCAAGGATTTAACAACATAATACTTTATCAGGAACAAAAGGAAAATCAAGCTCTCAACTGAGAGTTTTAAATGACAGAGAGCCCTCCCTCTAATATGCCCAGAGAGGTTGTGAATGCTCCATCCCTGGCAGTGTTCAAGGCCAGGCAAGATGAAGCCTTGTGTGGCATGGTTTAGTGTGAGGTGTCCCTGCCTATAGCAGGGGCGTTGGAACCAGATGATCTTAAGGTCCTTTCCAACCCTAACTATTCTATGGTTCTATGTCTGTGAAAAGCTTTATTTGGCTGGAATCATAGAATCGTAGAGTCACAGAAGAACTCTCCTATCTCATTATATATTGTTAGGCACAAAAGTGCAGGAAATATAAATACGCTGCAAACCCAGTTTCTAATGACCTTTTCTCACAAAATGTGCTTTTGCTAAAGAGAAAACAGCGGAAGACATATAATTCCAGATGATATATTTTGTTCCCATCATACAAAGCAGGATTTCATCATGTGAAAGAGAAACGGGAGTCCCCAGTGTAACTACTTTATTACAAAGAAAAGCATCTCTTTGAAAATTAATGAACATTAAATATTTGTACAGTCAGATGAAGATCTGTTTTCAAGGAACTGGTTGCCCCGTGTTCTTGGTGTCTAAGCTGGGAATGGTTCAAAATAAATACCGAGGTTAGTAGCCATGAATAACAACGATGAATTATTAAGGATGAAATGACCACTTTCAAACTATTACTACCAATCTGATCACAAGATATGCTAAACACACGCTTCTTTCTTTGTTAAGGAACAGCAGCTTTATTATATGGATGCAGAGATACATATTTCATCTGCAGAAAAGGACCTGGGGCTCCTGATGGACACCAAGTTGACTAAAAGTCAGCAATGGGCCCTTGTGGTAGATAAGGCTAATGGTATCCTGGGCTGCATTAGAGAAAAGTATTGCTAGTAGGCTGAAGAAGAGGATCCTTCCCCTGTGCTCAGCACTGGGGAGTTCACACCTGGAGTGCTGGGTACTGTTCCACTTTTTCACTGTGAGGGTGCCTGAGCATTAACACAGGTTGCCCAGAGAGGTGGGGGGGGTCTCCTTCCTTGGAGATATTAAAAAGCTGCCTGGAATAAGTCCTGGGCAACTGGCTATAGGTGAGCCTATTTGAGCAGGGGTTTGGACCAGATGACCTCCAGAGGTCCCTTCCAACTTCAAACATTCCGTGACTCTACACAAGGAACAGCTGTCATCTCATTTTACAGCTTACTTTGGTAATATTCCTATTGACTGGCTTCAGACATTTTTCTTGAGAAATATAACTGCTCTACTTAAAAAACACAAAGGAGAAGAATAAAATTTTGCTCTTAAGAACAGTATAAACTGAAATTCTTAACTGAAAGTCTAGTGCGCATCCATAACTGCAGAAAATATAAAGCCTAACTGGTTGGAAACAAAGTCTCTCTCCCAAGGGGAGACTCCCCCTTTCCTCATCCAAACATCATCAACTCAACACACAGAGCAAAGACACTCACATGCGATGCGGACGTAGGCTTTCCGGCTCTTGGTGGTGCCTGCAGAGCTCCAGGCAACGCACTGGCACCAGTAATCTTCTGGCCCAAACAGCTCCTCCACTTGCTGGCGGGAAATTTCAATGCTGACCTCTCGGACAATCAGACCTGTCAGGGTACAAGTAATGCTGATCAATATCAGGCTTAGAAAGGATAGAAAATAAAAATTGTAGGTACACAAGCCTGCTTGCAAAGTTGTTGTGAGACCTTATAGCTCTCTACCAAAATCTATTCAGCAACACAGACTGTCATGAGGATTAGAAGGAAAAACCCCACCACTTTATCTACATAAGAGAAGTGGGCAAATGAATAACTGATGGGTGTGACTTTTATCTCATACTGCATGTATGTTAAACAAGTAAGAGGAACAGCACCTCAGCTGATATAAATTGTATCAAGTCCCTGGGACAATTTACATGAAGCAACAATCCAGCCCACTTTTAGTTCAAATTATATGACTCCCTTAACCCTCTGGTATTTAATTTCCTTTTGCTAGACAGGTACAGCACAGGAAGAAGTTATGTTCACTCGAACACTGAACTGTCCAGGAAAATGGATTTTACCACTGCAGAATATGTCCCAATACTCTGTGCGGATGAGCACATGGGCTGCAGTACAGTTATTGAAAAGTACAGTTTTGGGGGTTGTTATATATACTGCAAACAGTGTGGTATTTTTCAGGTGATTCCATAATACAGTACCTGACAGTCTCCCTGGCATGCCCTCCATAATGCATCTCAGCACAACCCCTCCCCAAACCCGCAGTTGCACCAATGATGATAGTGACCACTCATTATCCTTCTAAGCAGACCAATATTTGCCCATATATCCCACACTGTGCTCTGTTGGGAAGCTGTTTTGCCTTTTCAAAGTACAAGGAAATATTGTGGTGCTTTAGACACCACTGCAAGTATCACTGGTAATCTGTTGATACTCTAAAGACAATGACTTTGTTTCAAACTGGCACAACTCCTTTCTCTGCCTCAAAATGCACTGCTTGTTCAAAGTGCTCTTAATTCCAGCCAAGATACTGGGTAGGGGTAAGAGAGAGTGCTTACATCCTTTGCAGCATATTTGGTCTTTGTTGCCAGTACCAAAGTATCAGTAAACCTCTACTGTTTGTCTGACAGCAGAAAGCACCGTTGCCATTTCAAAAACACTCTCTTGCAAAAAGCCTTGAATATATAAATCCACATACAAATATTTTGTGTAGTGAGGCTGATTTCCTTTTTCTTTCCAGAACTGCCAGGAAACTCAGCTGAAAGATCCTTGGATCACAGCATGCACAGTTTGTCCCCATCACCAAACACCAAAGGGCAGGTCCTTCTGTTGAGCGCAGACTTCAGCCAGTGGATACCAGCTACCCTCAGCCTCCTGCCACACAGCTTACAAGGTGATATTCATAACATGAATGTTCCCAATTGTACAGCATGGCATATTCCTCAAGTGCTGGAAACCAGGCCAGCCCTTTGATTTGCTCCAGCCTCACAGAGGTTCCATTCAGGGAGCCAACGATTAATTACTGTTTGTACACAATTGTGCACTGTCACTGAGGCAGCACGCTGTTTGCATCCAAAACTTGGTTAACAACAGCAGAAAGGAATTAATGCATGTAATACCATAGACTTCTCTGGTGGGAATGCCTTCATTATCTTTGACATCTTTTGCCATTGAATAATCAGCTACTTTGGGGGAAAAACTTAACAGCTTTCCTCCTTGAAATAGAATACTCATAATATGGCAACTGCATTCCACTCCAAAAAAATGGAAATCAAAGTGGTGCATGGGCATTTGATATGCACTGAATACTGTGCTACAAACTTGTTCTGCTTTGATGAGCTAATTTGGCTCCAAAAGGGGTCTGAGGGATAGCTTTTGTCCTGTTGAGAAGAGCACGAAGAAAGTGGGAAGGGAGGATGTATAAAAATAGTTGTATTTTCCCATTGTTAACTGCTGCTAGCCTAAAGATTACTTCAGTTCACTACCAGTTTTTATAGCACTAGCCCAGGGAAACCTTGAAGGTTATGATATTATGTTTTTATAATAAGGCTGATTATGACAGAGCTTGATGGAGCAGTGAACTTTGTTACCTGAAGGCTAAAGCAAGCAGGCTCATAATAACAGTACCAGTTAATAAGGATTATGAAATAGTCTTAACATTCAGGACACAAACACTGTTTTCTGATAGTCTGTTGAAGATACAAAACCATAAGATAAGTAGTTCTCATTGAACACACCAGCAGAACTTTTTATCTCTGACTTCCTGAGATACTTTCTAATTCGAAGTAACAAGCTACTCTAGGTAATGTCTTCTGGGACAGCTGTGAAGTACTGATAGGTTTGAGGTTATTCAAAATACTTTGGCCTTTGATCTTTGAGTAATATCAACAGTTGTGCAATGATCAAAGAGATGCACACCATCTTTACATACCAAATAGATGCCCCTTCTGTTTACACGCAAAAATATTGTGTCTTTGTCTCCAATGTAAATACTTTTTCCTTGAGTTCAAAAAGTATCAAACCAGTTGATGCCATGAACCATTCCTTCCCAGCACTGCCACTGCCACCTCGTTGCACAAGCAGCCACACTGATTTAGGAGAAACCTCTCACCAGCTGCAATGAACTCAGCTTCAGGCTCTGGGTAAGTGCAAAGGGATGTGTTCCCTTCTTGTACTAAGTCCTTCTTCTACCACACTCCAATATAACCCCTAACAGAAAATCCCTTTCTAGGTTAGATTACAGAAAACACTGTTTGCTGAGATACCTCAGACAGCAACTGCCTTGTTACCCCTGACACATTGTTGTACATGAGATTTCACAGGGGAGCTGGTACAATCCGTCCGCTTTCATTCAAGATTGTATCGCTTATCTACCTCAGGTGGGCACCAAAAGCAGGACAACCCTCGTATGATGATTTCAGAGATCTTCATCTTATCCCTGTCAAAGCTGCTTCTGCTTCTACATCAAAGAACAGTAACTGGAGTCATTAAAAAGAAAAAAAAAAGCCAACAACCCATGTCTTGGTATTTCCAGACAATGTGATATGCTGTGCCTCTAGTTCAGGCGACTGTTTATCAAACTGTTTGATTACAGGTGAGTTGTTGGCTGGGGTTAAACCATGACAACCAGTCTAAGATACCCTTTCGCCCCTAATACTTTTCTGTCCAGTTGAGGACAGAGAAAAGCTCACAGGAAGACTCAGGGCATTTGGAGTAACCAGTCTGCAGTTATGTCCCAGTCCTGTAAGTTAAATAAGTTCTCCATAAATGACGAATTTTGCCTATTTAGTAGCACAGCATATACAATCACTCATTTCAATAAAATAAATTTATCTCTGGGACTAATACAACTTGGGCTCTGCAAAAGAGTATGAAGGAACCAAAACTTTCTGTATTTCTGCATTTGCACATTAATGAAGGATTAATGGTGGGAAAGAGGCAGAGGGAGTCTTGTTCAGTCTGCCTACTGCTAATGTATGCAGCCAAACAAACACTGGGGAGAGGCACTGGCTGATGGTATATATCAAAATAAAATTACTACCCCTCCTGGAGCAAAATGAAGTGTGAAGGGGGAATTGTGCCTTATATACATGGTCTTTTATTATAAGCTGTATTGTAGAAACATAATCAAGCAAAGACACACTTCATTCACACGGTCCCCAAGTGCTTAACTTAGCTGGCTATACAAATTGTAAGGTAGATTATCTGGTCTTCAGAGGCAGAAATGTTATCTTTTTTTAATGCATGCAAATGTAATGTAATTGTATGATATTATGGTAGATTATTAGTAACTGCAGTAATAACTCATGGGTTCCACATTGCACCCTTCAAAGTAACTGGCAAATTTTCCAATGATTTTAATAGGAGCAGATTTCCCAATCAGACATTTCTTTCTAGAGGGAAACAAAAATGTCTTACAAGGTCCTGCAACTGTATGTGACTACACAAGGCAATAGATGATCACAGCAAACATCTGAAAACAGGAGACTATTATCAATTAATCAAATGCAACTATCCAGCCTAGAGTCAGTCTAGGTCACAGAGCTAGTAGCTACACCTCACTGGGCATCATCCTGCCAATTATTTTGATGTATTATGGCTGCCATAAATGCTCACCATTTGATATTAATACCCCACATGTGTGAAAATATTCCTCAGGACTTTGATAGAGCATTTGACCCTCTGGCACAGCACTAAACAGAGGCATTTAGTTGCAAGACTGAACTGTGCTTACAAAGTCTAAGAGACTGCATGGATAATTTGTTTATTTTCTCTGTAAGTAGAAGTTCAAACAATTTCTGTGCTTTGTGGTTTCATTTGCCCAAAAGGTATTTCATTAATTAGCAATCACATATGCCATAGAACACATTTCTCAAGGAGACGGAACTTTATGACCTACTGGTCTGGAAAAAGACATTACTGTAATACATGCATAAAGACTGCAGGTGTATTTCAGCCACTGTAAATAAGTATAGAAATACAGCCCATTTTCACGCAGGTAACTTGCAACCCTTTACAAGTTAAATTTCTTGAAATCAGTACCCAGAGCACCTTCCCAAACCTGATGGTCAGTATTGTTGACTCCTCTGCTTAAGACAGGCACAGACTACATCCCCCACATGCATCCCAAACCTCCCTTTCTGCAGCGCAGTGGGGACAAACAGGGTAGGGATGGTGTTTCTTGATGAAGTAAAAGAGGCTTCGGGGAGTCTAGCAGCAAAACAGCTCTGGGGTAGGGGGATTCCTCTATGTGTCCATGCAACTCATGGTGATTATAGAATTAATTCTATAACCAAATTATACAGCATGTAGCTTAGAAAACCACAGTGCATCCCTATTCAGACCCTCAACTCAGACACAGAGAAAAATGTGGTGGCTTGCTCAGTCCTAAAAGAAATCAGTGCCAGTCTGAAACAGTCCATGCTTCTGACCCACATGTCCTTTTCCTCGCTATTAGGAGGAGAGTGTATTAAAGAAATACTTTATGAATGTTGCTCAGTCAGGACAAGTTTGAATGACATAAATATACATATTTTTAAATGAAGATGAGAGTGGAAGGAGAATCTTGATACCAAAAAAGAAAACTGGAGTTCCACAGTAATTTCAGGAGGGGCTGAGTTATCTCCATAGTATTTGTCAAAAAGGATAAAAGCATTTTCAGTTCTCATAGTCCCCATCTGTCTTACATTTCATACAGAGCTTCATCCAAAAATCCTTAAAGCAGCATCATGTTTTTTGCTTCCTGAAAGTGGCCAAGACCATACTCCAAAGTGGTATGAGTGTAAACAGACTTAATAAAAGGTAAGCAGATTGCTTTCTTATTATGCAGTCCTTTGACATTAGATTGTTCTCTGATAGTAATACTTAAGTGACCCAAGTCAAGAATTATGATCTTTCTACTTACCGACAGTCCAGAACAACCTGTCCATTTTATATAATCGCTCATCATGGGTGCTACCTGTCTCTTTAGCAGAAAGCTGATAACTTTATTTCGTGAAATAACCTTTATGCAGGGGTAAAAATAAAATCAGTGCTATGTCAGAATTGGAATTTATTTACCCTCTTGCAGAGATGGATCCCTCTCAGTCAGAGAGTTATTCCACTCAAATATATCAGAGTACTTAAGCTATGGAATTTGGTGTTTAAAAAATTAATAAATAGGCCATGCACAAAAAGAACAGCTTCAAATATTAAAGTTCTTGCTGAGAAAAATGTACTCTGTGCATCCTAATGGGACAGAGATGATTGCATAACGGCACACTTTGCCTATAGCTTATTTTCTACATAGAGTATCTGTAATCTTAACAAAAGATAGATAGACAGATAGATATCAAGAGGTAGTTTAAAAGAGCAAACAGCTTTATCACCCAGTAATCCCTCACACTGTGATTGCATGCACCTGGTTTTGCCTCAGTACTGCTTTTCCCTAAATTGTGGATGGCTGGTGACATGAAATGATTGCAGGAAGATCACAAACAAGTTTTCATAAATATTAGCTTACATATTTAAATTAAAGGCTTCCAGCTATTTCTACTGTCTTCATAACTTTCTCTTTAGGAAACATTCTTAACTCAAATTAATATAGATGAAGGCAACAGCCTAATAAAGTCAAGTCTGCCTTAAAACTGATGTCAAGCCCACACTGGTTTGCATTAGTTAGCTATGGTATCTAATTACCAGCTAATAGCCGTGAGTTAAGCTAAAATCCCTGCTCCCCTACTATTTTTAACTGACTTACACAAAAATTACAAAGGGCTCTTTTCAGAGGGATTTTACTTTGAACTGGAATTAAAGAACATGCATTCTGTTTGCATTTTATTTCCTTTTAGTGAAAACAAGTCCTTTTTGTTCTTTCCCCATTAACACCTGAAGGACCAAGCTGTGTAAGATGCACTGATCTTGAATGCTGGTGGAAAACAAACATGCCCTGGTCCTTGCCAGCATGGTGGAGGTGGGCAGTACAGCCCCGTGGGAAGGTAAAATAGCCCCTCTGCTGTCACCTCCTCCAGTCAAGCTAGGCAGCTTTACATCACCCTTGAACAATTGCTGTTTAACACCTTACTTAGAACAGCATTGAGTTGCTTGTTCTCAGCCTATAAACAGTTCAGAGACAAAGGAAAAACACTCCTTTCTGGTTGTTTGGGTTTTTTTTTTTTGCTAATATGCACAAATTGCTCCAAAACGCTTTGTTCTCTTCCACATGTAAGAACGTGTGCCTATTGTCACTGCTTTCTTTTTTCAGTTTTCCTGGTACAATAGTAATAATCATGCTGCAGTACAGCAGAATTCCAAGAAAACCTCACCATGAGCATGTATTTGCATTCAACCACAGGTGTCATCATTTCTGAACTCACATCAGCTGAGGTCTGGGAGCAGAAACAAATGTGAGTTGCCACATCTTGACCCAAGTCACCCCAACACTAAGCAATCCTGAGTGTTGGTACCCTAGCAGTTCTATGCCAAGCTGGTGCTCCTTACATGAATCAGGAAGAAGAGAGATCATCTTCATAGAAAAACATGAGTATGAGCTCTTAGCAGCTCCATTTTGAGTCACAACCCAATCTTCCTTTCTTTTGGTTGAGGCACGTGCAGACAAGAAAAGATGTTGGTTTTGTCTGTGTTTTTTCTTTTCAAAGGCCAGGAATAAAATATGCCCTCGGTTCAAGTTTTACTTCAAGCTGCAGTTGAGACTTCACAAAGAAAATCAGTGCACTTTTTATTTCTGGTTCAGAGGATTTACATGCACTTTCTAATGATCTGGGCCTTCAGCATTGGGTAATGCTTCCCAGTCCCCAGCTTAATGCTCATGCAAAATTGAAGCACTTTTGAAGCAGTTTAGAGCCTACAGATGAATCTCAATGTGCAGACAAAAAGGAATAATGGTTATTTAGCACTTCACTAGAAGAAGACATGAAAATCATGAGAAAAAAAAAAGTATCTATTGATCTTAAAACATCTGGGAAGCCAGCCGAGAGCATCTGAATTTTGAACAGTGTGTTTACATTCCCTGTTTGGAGGGGAAGGAGAGGAGGCAGAGAAATGAACAATAGATGGGTTTGCTTGTCAATTTTTATATAAAAATAAACACCAAGTTCTTTATGTTCTTGACTTACTGACATAAACGTGTGTGTGTATAAACATATATGTAAAATACGTATCTGCACATGTACTTATGTACCTCACCCATTCTGTATGGTTTTGGGAAGCAGAGACAATGTGAAAATGCCTTATTTTTGTGAAGTTGACGTGATCACATTTCTTTGGTGGGAACAAGGACAGTTGCAATGTGACACAAGGGGTCACTCGGGAGCCTTCCTCAGCAGTTGTTTTCCTATTTTTCAGTTCAGAACAGCAGGTTGCAGGAGAAGTGTAAAAGCCCCAACGTTTTTTGCAGCTGGTGTTGTTCTGCATGCTAGGGATGGCATTTCACAGCCGCCTTAGGTATCTTAAAAAGAAAAACAGAAAAAGGCAAGCAGCTGCTTTCAAAACAGCTTTGTCCAGTGTGCTGTCAAGTGAAGTGACTTCCTGCAACAGAGATGAAGCTCTGGGAATTTACTGTCTGCTCCCCCATCCAGCGTGTTTTCAGGACTATTGCCAGGGCAGCAGTGAAAACATCAGATCCTGAACACTATGAGATTTTTCTTAGTATGTACTGAATAAAAGAATCATTGCAGGAAGGCATGCAAAAAGGCAGCCTGGGGCTCACAGAAGTAATTTGGTGCACACACGCTTCTGGATACAGCACAGCTCATGATCCCACTCAGCTACAGTGAGGCACCAGGGATGTGAGCAAGTTGCTCTGCAAATCTGTGTGACTTGGGCATGTAAAAAGATCTTTCTCATTATGTAAGTAAATGCCATCAACAGTATCCCTATAGTTCTGTCTGCCTCTTCTTTTTATTATTAGTTTTATTTTTCCTGGGTACCCACTCTGACTGAATTCCAATACTGGTTTCCATCTTAGCTGAAGAACAAAATGATTAAAAGTAAGCCCCAAAGCAAGCCTGATACACCTCTAGGCATCATTATTCTTTAGGCTTGGCAATCCTTACTCCTCTTCAGAAGAGGGAATGGCAACCGAGCCAGGTGCAGTGTCAGCACTCGTTACAGAAGCACCATTATACAAGTCACTGGGAAGCCAAAAGCAGCAATCAACTAAACAAGATCCTCTCTCAAATCAAAACCTGGGAGCAAATAATAGGAGGCATTGCGAGAGCTTAAAGATCAGTATTCAGGGGAAAGAAGAGACACACAAGAGTCTGACAAAAGACTTCTTTTCTGCTCTCACAATCAAAATATGAAGATGGATAAGGGATGAGAAGTTATGAGGAGTTGTGAAAGGCATTCTATCAAAACCTGATGAGAAAGAGCTGTACATAACCTTGCAGATGAATGGCAGTCCTGCTGGTACCTACCATATCATGCTGCTCATTTATGTATAAATCAGAAATGCATGGGAATGACAAAATGAATACAGGTGGTGAACCCACAAAGGCAGCACAAAATCAGATCCTGTATGGGTCAGAGCTGCATGTGAGAGCTACCTCTCTTTCCATTGCACATTAGCGATGATTTGGTACCCTACCTTTGCAGTGAAAAAAGCCTCACTAAATCTGACTTATGTGCAGCAGTTGCTCCATACAAATGGCTTTATATTTTTTTAAGGGAAAAAAAAAGTATCTCTCCAATGTAGTTTTAAGCAACAGGAATTCTTTGGAGAATTATTCAATTATTCCACTGTCTAAGGATATACAGGGAAAAACGTAAAAGATTGAGGCGATTGAGATATGAGCTTACACAGACATCAATGGACTCAAGGCAATAACACTTAACTGTCTCATGCAGTCAAGATCCCAATGTCTCTAAACAGCATTAGCCACATTTCCAGTGGCTGCGTCAGACTGTAACTTGTTCTCACTGAAGAAAAAGTAAGGTAAAGTTTTTACCTTCTACTTCTCTGAATATTTTCATGGATTTTTGCAAACAAAACTACAAGACCTATCAATCCTACTCATTCTCATATCTAAGTAACTGAAAAAAACCTACATTTATAGGATGCAAGTGCAAGGGTACTTGCACTGCCGGGGTGCTACCAACTGCAGCACTTTGACAGCACAAGACATTATTTCTGCTCTTCTTTTCCGCTGTTGCTGTATCCAAAAAACAGTTGTTTTCCATTTAGACAGCAGATGCAGGATGGAGACTAATCTTTGGGACTCACTTCCAAACCAAGTTAACATTTATTAGCTTTTCAGGCACCAGACCACCCTCACTACAGGGACTCCAGATCCCACATAAAGGGCATTTGGCTTCAAAAGAGTCAGAGGACATAGATGGAAAAAACACTTTGAACTGTGGTGCAGAGACATGGTTAGTCTGAAGCTGTGGTAGGTGGACTAATATCTGAAGATTTCTTTTGGGGAATTAATGGGATTATGAATGTGTAACAAAGGGTTTAATGAAGGAAAAACTCGGAGAGAGATAAGGTGTAGGCTGGAAATATTCAGAGGAGTATCCTCAAATACTTCAGATGAGTTCACTAAGCATCCATATACCTCCTCTTATTATTTTAAATAATGTTATTTCCTGTCTCAGATTTGTTTTCCTAGAAGCCCACAGAAAACCTTCAGGACAATGAGTCAAACAGCTGCAGATAGGAAGTTCATGCTGCAATAAGAAATTAATAAATACCTTAAAGCTTTTATCCTTTGGTCCCAAAGCACTTTGCAGAGGTAAATAAAAGAGACATTGAGTGATTTGCACAGAGATACATGGTGAATACACACAAAATTTAGAATAGGTAAACAACTCTTCCCATAGGCACATCATTACTCAGAGGAAGAGCTTGAGCAGGATTAACTTGCAGGAAGAATGCCTCCCTCTGGGCTCACCTGTTGGCACCCCTGAATACCCTGAAGGACAGAGCAAGTGCTATGGCTGGAAGAGGCCACCTTGGTCAGCTTAGCAGCATGAGAGCAGAAGGTTTGTGAGGCAGTTGTCTGTAAAGGTGGCTGGGCACAAACCCCTGCAGGGCAAAGAGCTGCTGGTAACAGCAGCATTAGAAGAACTGGCAGGTGTCAATGGCTGTGAACATGTAAAGAAGGTGGCTAGGTCTAAGAGCTAGAAGCAGCCTTCCAGAAAGACTTAATGGGACGAAAACCTCACCTATAACAGTTTGATCAAATAAGGAATTAATGATATGTTGGTACCTGTATTATAAGTAAATACTATAGTCAGTAGTAAAACTGCAAAGTCTTATGCAGTCTTCTATGCAAAAAGATGATCTCCCTGGGTTTGGGGGGTGGTTTTGTGTTGCTCATAAAAAGATTTTCCCTCTGGAAGTAAGTATCTGACCCAGTGTTCTTATGCTGTATACAAAAAGATTATTTCCTCTCTTTAGGTCAGGACTGACCTCAGTGATTTCTCCACTCACATCAACAAAACTAACCACCATTTTGAAGTTTTATACCAGAAAATTTTGATTCTCTGCCTCTCTTTTTCCCTATAAAAATATACTAATTGCCCAAGATAAATGTGGAAACTTTGTCTGCTTCCAAGAAACGTCTGCAGCAGCTTTGCTGCCAGGTATTCCCTTGATCTGGATGTGCTGGGGACCATGTCCCCAGGAGCTGACTCTGAAGACACAAATCGCAAGAAGACAGTCATGATGGGCACGCTATATGACTATACAGCTGTCCTAGTGAAGAGGACATCCAGGACAGCTGCCCTCCAGGCCACAGGGAGCAATAAAAAACAGAAGAGACAGTCTGAGTGACTTCAAAAATGGCTGCAAAAATGGGAAAAAATAGGAAAAAAGTGTGGGTTCCTTCATATACTTTTATGTAAGAAAACAGCCTGTATTTCCCCAGAGAGTTCTGGTTCTTTGGAGAAATAGAGTTGTCTGCTCCTGTCTGCACTAACTGCAGCCTTTCAGATCATACACACAAACATATTTTGCTCACACCATCCTTTCAAAGATGGGACATACTTCGAATTACTAAAGAAAATGGACTGTAGTATCGATTCTAACCCACATCTCAAAACTATTAATAGAAGCATTTGAGAAGAGATACACAGACACATTTTTAAACTTTCTTGAAATGAGTTGGATTAGGGCAGAATACTGAAGAAACAGAGCTAAAAATTGGCAACATGTTGCTGGGAAATAATTGTTTTGAATTGGGTTGTTTGATGTTTGTAATGGATTTGATCCAATGATAAACGGAAAATAAAATGATTTCTGACAACAGTGGAATGAAAACAATCCTTACTTATGATATGTGGCTATCCTTACTAACATAACTCCAAGGTATTCTACCCCAGAGAGTCAAAATATTGCAGGGTAAGTATAACTGCAGCATTCAGCATCACTTGTCATCTCCTTACTGAAGTTAACAGGAATACTGGCCACATTTGTTCAGAAAAATAGCTTTTTTCCTTCTCTTTTGGACTCTTGAAAAATAATACTAAGAATTAGGAAGCTACAGCACATCAAGAAGCAAAAAGAGATAAGGAAGGAAGATGGGCAGAGAAGGAAAACAGCAGTAAGGAGAGGAAGATCTGTGGCTCAGAGAAAACAAGTAAAACATTATCCCTCCACAGGCATCTCCCTGAGCTGTGCTTACATGGTGGTGGGACACTTGAATTTTGTATTTGGGTTCCCAAACTAGGTCCTTCAACACTGGTATTCAAAAAAGTGCTATACTTAGAAACAACAGCTTTTCTTATTTATAGAACTTAGTAAGATAAATGAACACAACTTCCTGAAATGAGTGAACTTAGCTATATAATCAAAAGTTCCAGCTTAAACAACATTCAAACAAGTTGATGTGACTTTTGTCATGAGGGCAATGCAGCCTTCTAAATTCTGGTGTCACAAACACCAAAATGAATGGCTATCATGGGATGTAGACACAGAGAGGAAGATAAAGCGGCATACCATTATGTGCTAAAAGTGATTTTCCTAACTCTTTACGTGGTACAAGAAGAGAAGAAACAGTCACTGTGAAGGTTTCCCACTGCTGTCTTGGCTGCAGCTTTTTGTAAGAGCTGTTTTAAAGGCAAAAGGGCAGACGTCAATCTTTGATCTTTCTGTTGAGAGGGTGATCTATTAAAGGCTTAGCTAGCTGGGTACCTACTCCCTTGACAGGCTGCCAAACCCATTGCTTAAGGTAACAGCCTCCTATTTGCCAGATCAATGCCGACCCTATGTCAAAAGCTCAGTCTCCTTTCATCAAATCTGCAAGTCATCCAAAAATACTTTGTTCATGAGGAAAGGTAATGGGAGGCAAGAACGGGAATCAAAGCAGTGGTGATGTAAAGAAACTGAAACAAAGAAGTCTAAGATTTCTGTCTGAAGAGAAGAGCACATTCATCCACCTCAGTACAGTTTGATAAACACTCTTAACCAGACAAAAATCTTACTCTGAGTCAGATTTTAATTTTGCCATTTTTATTGATCTGTGGCTAGGCAGAAAGTTGAAGAAACAGCTGAAAGGAAAGCCCCTGGAGTTGCCCATCCTTGCGGAAGCCTGGGTGGTAACATGGATGCTCTTAGGAGACAGTAGGTTTTCTGAGAGCCTGCCTCTGAAGGCAGGACATGGGAAAAAGGATTGGCAACTTCACCTGCTCCTTAACTGAGCCTCCGTCAGCATGCCTTTCTTCTGAGATTGCACACATAAGCCTGTTCATTTTGCATCAACTGGGGCCTCAGGCTGGGCTCAAGAGTCCTTATTCCATCTTGTTTCTATTTGGGAACACAGAGGAGGCCATCAGCAAACTCCTTGTGCTCTCCTCTCCCTCTGCATCTAGCAAAAGAAGACAGAAAGTGTAGGCAAACAATAATGCCAGCTGAATTGCCCAATATGTCTATTTAATTAGCACTTAGAAGAGTCCCAAATGTTGTTTTCTCCTTGCTTGAAGGAGAGAGAAGAAGAATATGTCATTGGCATTGCAGAGGGCAAGAGGGTTTTATAGATCATTTCACCTTAGCAGTCATGGAGAAACTATTACAATGCATATCCAAATTGAAAAGACAAAAACAAGGTCCCCATAGTCCTGATTTTTCTCTATTGTACATCACAGGATGTGGGGTTTGATTTAGCATTTACTCCCTCCGGACAAATGAAAAGGGTGGAGGACACTGATTTTGTATGCATCTGCAACTCATCCCCACCCCTGCAGGACTGGTGTGTGTGTGTCTGAAAATATATCTCCATAAAAAGCAGATAAAATAAATTCTTTTGCCATAGTAATTTTCAGAAGTACAGTAATTTGGAAAATGTGCACAAATTGCTCTAATAATTATTGATGCTACTGAGCTTCCTGCCTTAAGACAACAGAATTTTCTTGCCCCCAAAAGAATCAATTCTGCAGGGTTCCTTTCACTTCTTTTGCTGTTATCTTCTATGGCAATCAGCCATAAAATCAAGTGTGCTCCCTCAAAACAACTTTCACCTTTGTTTTTTAAAACCAGTGCTCTTACTCTTTACATATGTTTTTTCCACATTAATGGGAAAATATTCCATAAAAACATAAAAAAGACCATGCCCTACCCTGTACTTCACATACATAGGGAATGAAAGCGTCAAAGATGTGCACTAAAGATTTTCAAAGCATCTGACTTCCTTACGAAAATGCTTAGTTTTTTCCATAAAGAAGAAAAAAATTCCAGTGAGTATGAGGATTAAGAAACAGAACATAATGATCTTCTGTGTAAAGCTTCTGGCTTCTCAAACTCGACCATTGCAATTTTCTTTTGCAAGGCTCTCTCTTCAGGCTAATTTAATTAAATGAAGTGGTACTAGAACACACTGTCACTATTACTATTCTCATCCTCTCCAACCAGAAGGCAACAGCTCCCACAGAGTCTCCATGCATGCTCTTTACAGCAATTCTTTACCTACTGTTTAAAAATACCTCACAGTGCAAAGTGCATGTAACTCTTATTTTGTACCTTCTCTCTGTTACAAAGAAAAAAATATAAAAGTAGAAAAAATACATAAATATTTATTTTCCTATCTTAAAAAATAACCTCTTAATATAGTCAACATTTCTATCTAGCAGTTCTTTTCAATGAAAACTTGCTGCACTCTCACTGTATTCTCTGGTGCCACTGCTATTGTTGTGCTGTTGTCTCTGGTTTTATCAATGACAGAAACAAATTTGCCTCATAGGAGTTAATCATCTATACATAGATTTCATCCCTGAGCACAGGCTCAAAGTCCATGAACACGTAATCTTTTGCAAATCAAAACCTATTTCTCTCTTTCATGCATCATTTACAATCCCAAGATGATGTACCGCTAGCATCACACCTGTATTTTAGTCCCCTTTCTTTCTGATTACCTGTCCTTTAGAAAAGAAAGCATAGGTGACCTCTACTTTTTTCCTCTCATATATTTTATTGTCTGTCTTGTTTTCCTTTGCTTTGCTTTTCTACCTAAAGCACTGTAAGAGAAAGCCTGGTTCAAAAACAGAAGTAGCAGACCACATCAGCATGGTGCTTTTCTTTGTATTTAGGCAGAATAAGCCTTAAGAACAGTAAGATATCAGGAAAGAAGAAAGCACCCAGCTTTCAGTTGCTGGGATTACATGACTGACCCACCAGAAATGCTGCGTAACTGAGATCCCTTTGAGCCCTGGATTACCAGCATAAAGGCTAGATCTAATTTGGTTTGCAGGAGGATTTCACCAGCCTCTCTGGATAAAAGCCTGAAGCCAGCAGCAGTGTACACTTGGGCTGCCATCCTTATGCCATCCTCATGCCATCCTCTGAGCAACTCAGTCACTGTTGGTGTGCCCTCAGTTACAACTACTGCACTGGCAAGCCACAAATGGCAAAAGAAAACAAAATAGCCTCAAAAATGATAGAGCCAAAGGGCTTTGCCAGCCTGACTGGTGCAAGTAGTCAAGCTGATGCCTTCTTCTTCAGGCACCAGAATGAATCCTCACAGTCAGTGTCTCCTGTGACTTTTCCTCCAACTCCATCTGCACTGGAGATATTTTCCTGAGCTTCCATTGCTTTGAAAAAGATATTCTTTTGCCACTGCCTTAAATAAATTGTTTACCTATTTCCATGCTAACTATGTGCTATGAGCCCCAGATTCTCAGTCTGCTTACCAGCAGGTGCACAATCACTGCAACCATGCTCTAACCAACCTTTTGGCAACAACCAGGTTGACTAACAAATGTAGGTTCTGATGACAGTTGTATTTTAACAAGCTATTAATGTGATGGGTTTCGTAGCTCTTGTGCTAAAAATCTGATACACACAGCTTCTGACACCCTCCTTTCCTTCCCTTTCCCAGGATGCCAGTAGATTATGTTAATCTCTAATTGGATATGGGTTTTGTTTGCATATAATTGCTGCTGTTTGTTATGCAAAACATTTGTCCTCAATATATTCAGATGGAACTCTTTTCAAGGCTGGCCTTTGACATTTGTAGAATGCAATTTGCTTTATGGCATCATGAAGTTTTTCTACAATTAAGTTTTGTGAGAAAAAAAGAACGAATATTCCACCTGCAGTGAACAATTTCACCTGTAGTAGAGCATTTCCATGTTTCTGAATGCTGATATTAATAAAAGTTTAAAAATTAACACTAGTTAGTTTTTGGAACTAGCGATGCCTGCCTGCCTGCCTGCCTGTCTTTTGTTCCAGTGGACTCCCATGGATGAAGAAAAATGAAGATGTCTTAAGTAAACAAGAATTATTTTTTTTTACTTTTTCTGCTGCAGTCAACTTGTTGGAAAAGCCAATTCTTACAAACAAACAAACAGGCTCAAAGTTTAATACAGCCTTTTTTCTACAGCTTTTCTTCCTACACCCACCTTCCCTTTTTCAAGCTGAGTGTACCACAGTGCCATTAAAAGCTTATGCTTTTGATCTCTGTGCAAATAAATGAGCTGAAACAAATAAAACTCAGTTCATAGGAGACTTCCAAGACATCTGGTGGAGTTATTTTTCTAAGTAATTAGACCAAATAGTGGCGTAATTCCCATATGAAAGGTACCTTCTTGCTTGGTATCCAGTTATTTCTTACAGCCATCAAAACAGCAGTTAAATCCTGCTTCTCTCCTTGCATATGACACAAACTGTATTGATTACTGGCCTTTCCAAACAGGGA
The DNA here is from genome assembly GCA_002631895.1 of Agapornis roseicollis. Classification (NCBI taxonomy): domain Eukaryota; kingdom Metazoa; phylum Chordata; class Aves; order Psittaciformes; family Psittacidae; genus Agapornis; species Agapornis roseicollis. The sequence continues at coordinate 22,378 of NDXB01003721.1, read as the reverse complement.
CAACTGTATGTTTGATCTATGCTGGTTTATTACTCTAGTTTTTAAACCTCATTCTGGTATTGACTGAGGAAGGATGAGGCTCTTGGCTTCCCTTTTTTTTTGATTTATTTTCTGTACTAACCTACTGTAGTCTTCCTTCATACAGGGTCAATGGAACAGGCAGAAGAGGGTAATGGAATAACACGCAAGTGGTTGCTCTGGATCAACATGCTGCTCTAAACTGTGCTCAGGTGTGCTTTCTGCTTCTTCCTGGCTGAAAGCTGATTAAAATTCTCCTCTTTTTTTTTTTTTTTTTTT